>PYSS01000108.1:0-56911 GCA_003049465.1 Magnaporthiopsis rhizophila
ATCCCGTGGCATGTGCGGCAGCCACTTCCCCCTTTTGCCGCAACCTGCATGGACGGGGACTGGGCGAGTCCTTTTAGCTACTTGTCGAGACCCGTCGGTCGCCTACTGCGGGAAATTTATTCTTCCTCGAAGAGCTCCAGCTGCTCTTGCGTTTCGCGCTCTATAGGACGGACATGTTAATCGTCGCTCGTCTCGATGTTGCAACTATCATGCGCTCCCAACTCACGCCAGATTTTGTTGGCCGAGTCAACAATGACTTGCGCCTTGATCAACAGTTTGTCCTTGTACTGCTGCTCATCCTTGGTCCCTGAACGGATTTTGTTAGGCTGGGCCTAAAATCCCGGGGTGTGGTCAATTTAGCAGGTAGACGTGAAACACAAGACGAAGCCTCCACACACTCCGGCCGTCGATCAAAAGCGAGCGAGAGAGGAGAAAGGAGAGGAGACAGGGTCCATTACCTGCATCAAGACCGGAACAAGCTCTTTGGGATCGGCGTTGGCGACAGAAACAACGGTTTTGAAGCCGTTATCCCAAAAGACGCGGCTGCCGAGGTTGCAAAAATATTTGGTGTCAGTCACAGTCAACGCCGCCGATGAGAAGCTGCAGTAGTGAGGGGGAAAAAGACGACAAAAAAAAAAAGAAACACTCACGCTGTGCGACTTTTCACAAAGGTGATCTGCGCCAAAGATAACAGGTCGGCCTTGGCTCCTGCTTTGAGTCGATCGGAGAAATGATCCAGCACCGACGACATGGCGCTAGAATGTAAAGAGGGTGGTGGTCCGTCAGTTTGAGTCCGGACAGCATTCGAAACCAGGGGTTCGGAAAAGTCGACTTACCCCCAGTCCATATGCTGGCAGAACTTAACCATGCCTGCAGCAAAGCCCTGGCAGTTTTGCGCCAAATTCTGCACGGCACCCCGGGGCACATCGTACTTTCTGGCGACGACGTGCACCGGCATCTCGTTGCAGAGATCTCGCAGCTGGAACGCAGCATAGAACCTGCGGTACACCCGAGCCAGTTCCTTCTCTTCTTCCGTCGACTCTCGCATCTGGCCGCCCCGCATCATCCTGGCGACCTCGGTCGGCTTGAGCCCGAGGAGCTTGAGAACGCGGAGGCCGCTCTCGTCGAGCGCCTCCATCTCGTTCCAGAACACGCGCCAGTTTATGTCGGCTGCGAAGTCGTTCACAGGCGTGAACGTGTACAGGATGTGCATGTCGCCATCCATCACGAAGGCCTTCAGGGCCTTCTTCAGCTCTCTATGGATGAAGACGCCGTCCTCGGGGTCGAGGGCACTAGCAACGATTGCCTTTCCAAGTTGGGTTGCTTGGAAGTCCGAATGCACGTCGATGTCGATGAAGCCCATCGTCTGCAGGTTCTTTAGTGAGGTTTCAACAAGGGAGTTGATGGTCGCGAGGTCGGTGGTTTGTGCGAGCAAGGTTTTGCGGATGTAGCCATCGAGTGATTCCCGCCCGGTGGCCAGCTTTATAGCAATGACCTCCAAGAGCGCGCTAAGTTTGGAGATGAGCTTCCCGTGTTCGGGGGACATTTGATCCGGAGTGTAATACATACCGCTGGATTCTCTGCCGATCTGTCATCAAAGAGCTCCGTACCTGCGGGAGCTCAGCGTGCATGAGGCCAAGAACGTCTTCTAAATCGGTGGCTCGGCAGCACAGATACGTTTCCCCAACTTCGTCCTTGCCTTTTCTGCCGGCCCTGCCTCTCATTTGGCGTCTGCGGCCAAACGTCAGCGTTTGCGCAACAACGGGTAGACGGCCCGAGGCACTTTCAGCGTGAGATCTTACAGCATCGATGGGCCGACGAGTTCCCGCCCCATGCGTGCGTTGTGAAGTATCACCCGTCGAGCAGGAAGATTTATGCCCGCAGCAAGGCTGCAGGTAGCGACACAGACTTTCAAGATGCCGCCATCATACCCCTTGGCAATGAGGTCGCGTTCTTCTGACGTCAAGCCTGCCTATACAGCGTCAGCACCCAGAGGCATATCTGCATCAGGCCCGATTATCTACGCGTACATCTGGGAGGCGTGTTAGCTGAAAGAACTCCCCTTGGAGAGTGAATGACTGGGGCTGGCAAGGTAAGCATTACGATGAAAAGCAACTCCGTATGGGATGGTCTGGAGAAGCACGGGGTCTAACCCGCAGTTTAGATCTTGCAGGTCTGCAAGAAGCTCTCTTCTTCGATCCATGACCACACGTTCGACTTCGACCAGGGCGGGCATCGTCCTGCTGATCAGCACGGCATCAGACTCGCACATAGCGCGGCTTCCGGAGAAAACCAGCACTCCATATCCCGACCTGGCGGTCTCGTTTGCCAATGCCACGACGGCATTGAGGACAGGGTCCTTGAGCTCCTTGTGGGAGGACGGATCAATCTGTCGCGTTGGGCAGCTGAGCGTCTGCGATGATCGGTGACGCTCTCCGTCGATTTGGCTGGCTGTCCGTATCATGTTGCTGGTGGTGGCTGCCGGGTAGACCTTGCCGTCACACACAAGATGCTCCTCAATAGGAACTGGTCGATAGTGAGTTTCGTACGAGTGCCCACGCAGCCACATAGAGAGCAAATTTGCATTCTAGGCGGTCCCGACGACCCGCAGATCAGCGGTCTCGATCCGAAATGGGAACAAAGCCTTTAGGCAAGTGGCTTACCGCTAGAGTGGCACTCATGCCGACGATTTGTATGGGTTGCTCAAGACATAAGAGCTTGGTAGCCAAGAGTTCGAAAAGATAGCCCCTGTAATCATCATCTATCATATGGAGTTCGTCCAGGACAACGACTCGCAGCTTGTTGATTGAACAATCATCGATGGCTTTGTTGACAAGCGCATTTGCCTGGCAGATAGAGGTTTTAGAATAAGGTACACGGGGCATGAAAGGGCGATGACAACACTCGGGTAAGCGGGCGCACCTTCTCGAGTGTACACACGGCGATATCAAAATCTGACCAGGTGTGCTTCACGTTGCTGCCTCCGAAAATACCAGCCTACGGCAATCTTGTAAGTGGATCGCTATTGCAATCATCATGGTGGCAAGGCTCACTTACGACCCGGATTGTGTCCTCATCGGCGCGTCGGCGCCAGATGCTGTTTTCTCCGGCTTCCTTCGCCGCCGTGGTCGTGCCGTGCGCAATATCTCGGACGATGCCACGGAGCCACCGCACCTTTTCCTGCACTAGAGCAATATATGGAAGCACTAGAAGCGACTTGGACCCGGGGTTCTGGACTATCTGCTTGAGCATGAGCAAATCTGCCACGAGGCTTTTCCCGCCACCGGTCGGGGCCGTGTAGACGAGATTCTTTTCGCCGTCGAGGAGGCCTGGGCCGAGCAAGCACAACTTCTGCCAGGGGTAGATGGACTTTATCCCCAGAGAAGCAAAGTTGTCAACAAGTTGTCGTGGGAGGCCATAGAGCGGGTGGGAAAGCGAGAGTAGAGGGTCTAGGGTAGACGACGGGGTCGCCTGGATCTCCCTGCGCTGAGAATAGTCCGAAATGCCCGCGTCGGCCGTCGGAACGATGTGGTTTATACCGCTAGCAGCAAGCCGAGGCACCTCCTTGGCGAGAGCAACGAGTTGCCGATGAGGAGGCGGTGGGCTTTGCATGCTTGGCCTTCCCGCCGGAGCGACAGATGGGATGGCGGTGTCTCCATGGCCAACGAGGTATGAATGCGGACGCTTTTGACCTGCTACAGCAACCGTTGTCTGGATTGTCGTTTGCCGCTCATTCGCGACATCGAACGAGGTCTTGTGCCAGATGCCCACCTGGTTGGACATGTTAGTGGGCAGCCGAGGCCGGCACTTGTTTGTTACGTCGCCCGTTGAGCAAATAAAGGATCAGAAAAAAGAATGCAAGATGTGTGCAAATAGTGGTTGTGGGCGAGGCCGAGCTCAACCATGGAAGTCTTTATTGCGTTCAATTGTGGCCCCAAAAAGGGGAGGGGCTCGAGTAGGGGCGCAAACAATCAAATCAAGGGTGACGTGTTTGACGCGACTTGCTGGGGTCGCAGATGCACCAAACCAACATCGGGTCACGTTTTCTTTCTTTTTTTTTTTTTTTTTTTTTTTTTTTCGCCCGTCTTTGCCTTGATTGGTGGCTGAGGTGCTGCTTCCTTCTTGCTCGAACCGGCAAGATGGGCCAGCACGTGCATCGAGCTACCCCTGCGCACTGACAGGGATGTTTGATGGCTTGAGTGGGGGCCGCAGGCCCGCCCGTGCAGGCGGTGCAGCACAAACCCGACGCCCAACTTACTTTCGACTGGCAGATACAGACGCGGCCAGAGGCGTGCTGGGTCTGGACAATGCGCCAAGCGGGACGTGGGCGCGCGCTAAATGCCACGGTTGCAAACGGTGAGCAGCGTTCGGAGGGGAAAAGGATAGCAGCGACAGCGACGGGTTTTCATATGCGGCGTCGGGGAGCACTGAAGTCGTTTGGCTTGGTCTGGCCTGGGCCCTGAAAAGCCGGGAGAGCCGAGGCGGTGCGGGTACGCGATTGATTGTTTGACAATGGATGGGGGAGCCAAAAGAGGCGCGCGCGGTGGGTTGGGCAAAAACCCTGTGGATCGGTGACGAGTTGCAGAAGGATCCTGGTCAAAGGCCCCACAATTGGCGAGCCGCGACCGTGACAAGATTTGCTGCATTTTTGCTGCCGTGTTTCTGCCTTGTCCAGCACGGCAAAATTGGATCAGAGCGGACAGGGTCGGTCGGTCGACCACAACCTATGTACCCCTCGCCTTGCAGTGCAGGAACACGCTGGCCGAGTGATGCCCAGTCCGCCGGCTTCTCCCGTTTCGCCACAGCACAGGTGGTGTGAGCAACCGACCGTTTCGGTAAGATACCCCGTGCCGAATCGAGCCGGAAAACCATCCGGATGTCGTCCCTTTTCCCTCACGAACCCAAAATATCTCCTGGCTACGAGTCGCAAACCCGCAAAATTGGACACATCTCCGTTCATCCCTACCCCCATGTATGCGGCATGGCCGCTGCCAAGACATGGGTCAAGTGGTGTGGATTGCATCTGCCTTTGCCTGGCTCTTGGCCGGGGAGCTTACTGCGCTCGCGGTAGGGAGCGTCGGAACGACGAGCGAATGGTCGTACGTCAGCAGGGGGCCCAGCCCCGACGCGCGCCGAGCCTCGGTTTCCCAGCATTGCTGCCGTCGTCAAGTAGCAAATAGCTGCCCGGACACCCGCCGGCGTACAGGGCATTCTGGCGGAATGCTTATTCGTTTGTCTCTAAATGTCATGGTCCCGTCAATCACCGCAGGTGATGATCTGTATTCCAACGTGTGCATGAATGTTTATTTAATTTTTATTCGCCCTGCTACATACACTAAACCACAGGGCGCTTAGGGCGCACGCCCCGGAAAAGCCTCATGGCGTCGCAGGCAGAAGGGAGGTGGCGAACTTGTCCACGGGGTACAGGTACAAGTGCAATTCGATTTTCAGGTGGCACGAAAGGAGGGTGTGGTGGTTGAGAAGGAATGGTGGATGGCGCAGCCGCATGCTCACCACCTCACTCACCTACTTTCCCCTCCACCCAACGCCAAGCCCCGACCAATGTCATCCCAGGCAGCCGACCGGTAGATAGTTGTGGGCATTTTGGAGCCAACGGAGGTAGATGGGACGGTAGGTACCTCTCGAGATCTAAGATATCTGTCTTTGGCCAAATGGAGTCGATTTCCCTCAACGACGTTACTCGGTGGCGGGCGAAAGAAAGGCTCGGGAGGTGGAAAGTGGGAAGATTTGGTGGGGACAATGAACATGTGGTGACTTGAAACAAACAATGCACACCCCTGCTGTGGGTGTTGACCCGGGAGCACAACCGTTCATTTTTGTGTCCCTAAATTCGTCCAACGCCAGCTGCCGTATCCGCCCAGTCAACTACACTCTTACCTAGGTACTTGTCTACCTAGAGTTGAATTTGGCACGTCTATGCAACATCGCGAGCAGCCAACAATTTCCACTCATCCAATAGGTAAGTTAAGTATCTTTAGGCGGGTAAGGTGGGTGTAGGTAGCCGCGCGGCGAGGGGAGTAAGGGATAGTACTTGAGGCACCACATCCCATCCATGGAAACCGGCGGGCTTCCATGCCGCATCTGCCACTCGACCCGCCATCCATGCTGAACGTCAGTGCGACACCGATCACCCAACTTTTAACTACAGCCAGCGAGCAAATAACTCGGAGGTGTCCACATAGAGGTTTCCACCGTCAAATCGGAGCCACAACGGGCTTAAGGCGTTGTGGGTGAAGCGCACCAAACGGCAACAGTCCAAGATACACGAGACACCCATGCTCTTGTCGGCTGAACTGCGATGGAGGAGAGGGTGGAGCACTACGTAGACGAACTAACCTTTCGGGCTGGGAGTTCCCACAGTGGTATACAGCTGTCGTGGTATCCTGGGCATTCATGGCGCGCATTTGATTTTGATTCTGGGTCAAGGCGAGGAGCAACCTCCGGGAAGTGGTGCGGCGTGGGTACCTAAAAGCAAGCCGGCGACTGACTGGATCAGCCGCCCAAGCGGGGCGGGAGCATCCATTTCTCTCTCAAATCTTACCAGTCAATTTTCTCAAACCTTGCAGGTGGGCGTGAGGACGCCGCGGGGAAGATTCGAAGCCTTTCTCAGCTCGCAAGACAGACTTGGGCAGGCTAGAACGAGACTGTTTTCTAGTACATATCGGTTGGGGACAGGGGGCGGATTGCAACCTGTCACACGTCGTCGGTGAGGTGCGGAGAAAAGCATGGCACTCTCGCGAAATCTCGGCATCTTGGCGATGCAGCGTCCATCATATCGTCCGCCAGTTTTGAATGACGAGGCGCGATAGTCGAACTAGCCGGGGTGCGTATCAGCTCTTAGACGTGCCATCGGGTTCCTCCGTCCAATAGCTGGAAGATGGGGTGGGATGAGCAAATGCAGCGGAGAAATGGGGAAAAGGAAAAAAAAAAAAAAAAGGCCCAAAAAGCAAAAAGCATTTAAAGGGCACTTGAATATGGGGGACCGATATCTTTCAATAAAAGGGTCGCCCATGGATCTGCGAGTATAGCACGACACGCAAATTTCTAGGTAGGGTATGAAAATTGATGAGTCGTGGAGGGGGGCAAAAAGGCAAGGTGACGTGGTAAAGCCAGGCATGGGAGGCTTGACAAGATGAGGAACGAGGTAGGAGCCCCGGAAAAGGATAAGGTGGCCCAGCAAAGATGGAACAGGAACCGGGCCCAATCATAGCATCAGTGAGCGAGCGGCACTTCGTGGCTGGCGGTGGGATCTCATGTCTCTCTCCCAGCGGGGAGCCTTTCCCTTCGCGCTTTCTGTCTCTCCCCGTCGTCTCTCTCTCTCTGCTGGGCTGGCTGGCCAAGGCCCTGACGGACAGAGATTCTTTGCACGCCTCTCGGGTGTGACGCGGACGTGGGAGATCAGGAGCTGGGGGCTTGCAACCCACCATCCATCGCGCGAATTTGATGGACGGCTGCGCGGACGGATGGATGATGCGAGGTGCGCATTCTGGGAAACATCGCGTGCCTGGCTTTTTTGGGTACGGTACGTGCCAGGCATTTTTCACCCCTTGCCCAGCGCCGCTTTCTGCTTGTCCCAGTCCATGCAGTCAGTCCCAGGTGTGGATTGGCCTGAGGTCCGGTCTGGTCTGTGTGAAAATCAGTGGATTGGATCAAAATGGGGGGACCCAGTCTGGCAAAGTACCTCTGGGGTAGCCAAGAACGCTGCAGGGTCTGGTGTTTGGCGGTGGCTTTGCTGGCGTGCAGGGGGCCCTGTCGACGGATGCACCCTTGCACGGTACAAACGAGATACATTGCAGCCCTCGTCCAAATCTCAACGACGGGCTGGGGAAGTACCCAGGTACCTCTGGGACGGCCGAATCAGAGAGACGGGCGGCCAGCGCCTTGCGGCCAGGCCCTTGTCCCCCCAGCGCAGGCCGTAGTGCTTGGGGGCGTTTGGGTGGTGCCCGCCGAATGCCACCCAGATGCCACCACCCTGACCCATCATATCCGCCTTGGGACATCGTCCATGTTCTTATTCCCTACCCTCTCTTCCTCTCCCGTTCTCTCCTCCACATAATTCCTACGCAACGTCTGCCTCGACACACTTCGCACTTTTTTTTTTCTCCGGCCCGAAGCACTGCAGTCGGTTTTCTCCATCGCCTTCCTTCCCTGCCCCAGGCCATGGGTCGCATCTGAACCTTGGCCATCCGCCCTCTTTTTTATTTTTCTTAGAATTCCCCGAGCCTGGGAGCCCGTGGCTACTGGACCCTCCCTCTCCTCTCTGCCTATTCCCGCATCCTGACCATCGCGGATATCTATCCTTTCTCCTTTCCTCCCCCGCGACAGGACCCCGTGCCCTTCTTTCATCAATATTTTCTGCGTGCAGGAGCACTGGCATCCAGAAGCAGCAGAGGCACTTCCTATCCGCCCTGCCTGTCTGCTTGTCTGGGATCCCAGATCACTGGCATGCATCAACCATTGTGCGGCTCGACAACTCACTTGCCCACTTCGCACCTCGTCACCCAGCCGTCATCGCAACCCAGACGTCTGGCGTTTTGACGGCCGCGCCCGTCACTCTTTCCCCATTCCCACTTTCACCCTACCAGTCCGCGCCGCCCTCGCTGGCGACATACCCGGTTTGTTGGCTCCCAAGAGCCTCGTCCTCGGGCAGTAGCTGAGCGCGGCGAACCGCTCGGTGAATTGCCTGCCCGGTGCCATGGCCCAGAAGCCGCAGGGCTCGGGTGCCTCTGATGGCCAGGCTGCATCAGCCAGAGGCGCTGCAGACACCGCATCATCCAGCAAGCAATCAAACTCGGCTCATTCATCGGTTTTGCCCAGGATGTCGGACCCCGGCCCCAGTCATGGGCACGCTGCAGCCACATCTGAGCCGATGGCAAAGTCCAACTCGTCAGGCTCGAATCCGCCCTCGACCAAGGACGCAGCCGGTAGCACCGCATCGCCCTACGGCACGCGGTCTCGGAATAGGAATGGCAGCTCCCGTCCCAATTACGCAGAGGACAAGGATATCGACATGGAGATCTTTGAGCTCTACCCCGGAAGGGCCGACGACGATGCCAAGAAGGCATCACGCCCTGTCGCGTCCGTGACAACCAGCAACAACGGCAACACCGCCACCAGCGCCGCTGCCGCCCCTGCTGCCGCTGCCGCGGTGAATGATGCGCCGCCGCCGCCGCGCGTGTCCGGCTCCTCCAGGAAGCCTCTTCCCTCTGACAGCAAGCATTCGCAGAACGGCGCCAGGGACCAGTCGTCAAATGCTCATCTATCAGCCTCCGCCGCTGCTGCCCCGGCCTCGGCACAATCGTCCACCAAAAAGCGCAAGGCCGCATCGCAGGCCGTCCAGTCCTCCCACACAGCGGCCGCAGATTCCCCTAGCGCGGCGGCCGTGGGCAAGAAGTCGGGCAATGCTAGTAATGCCCCATCTAGCGCGGTCGCGCACAAGGGCTACGCGACCACTAATTTGCTCACATTTGAGGCATGCCGTAACACGCCCAAGAACGGCAAGATGATTGCCGACGATGGCACAGAGCTGGAGGTTAACGGTGAGCAGCCCTAATTTTTTTCCTCAATTTTTTTCTTCTGTTTTATTCTTTGAACATGTCTTTATTTTCTCCATTTCTCCAAAGTTCTTTGGCTTTTTCTTTTTCCTGTCATTCATCTCTCATTTTCGCCTCTCTCGCTCTCGCTTCCCGTTCCCTGGTCACCGCCACCCTTGCAACGCTACCCACCCATAATTTGTCCTTTGCTAACCAGCGTCAGACCACGTCTACTTGGTGTGCGAGCCTCCGGGCGAGCCGTACTATCTTGCACGGATCATGGAATTTCTTCACGTCAAGAATGACCCCACACAGCCCGTGGACGCGCTGCGCGTCAACTGGTATTACCGACCAAAGGACATCGCGCGCAAGGTCAACGACACCCGGGCCGTCTTCGCGACGATGCACTCAGATGTCAGCCCGCTGACCTCACTGCGTGGCAAATGTGTCATCCGCCACAAGGCCGAAATTCCAAAGCTGGACGACTATCGCAAAAACCCGGATTGCTTCTGGTTCGAAAAGCTGTACGACCGGTACATTCAGAAGAACTACGAGGTCATCCCGACGTTCCAGATCATCAACGTGCCCGAAAAAGTCAAGAAGGTGCTCGACGACCGCTGGAAGTACATCCTGGTGGAGCAGGGCCGCGGCAAGGAGCTCACGAGTGCCGTCAAGCTGTGCAAGAGGTGTTCGGGCTATTGCGCCAGGTAAGTGGTGGCCCCACCAGGCCAAGCCAAATTCCGCTCCGCCCCCGGTGGTTGGGCCAAATCAAATCGCTGACGCTCGGACCACTAGCAACGATTCGGTCGACTGCGCCGTGTGTCAGAACACCTACCATATGAACTGTGTGCGGCCCCCACTGCTCAAGAAGCCGTCACGTGGCTTTGCCTGGTCATGTGCTGCCTGCAGTCGCGCCCAGGAGCGCAAGCTCGAGGCTCGCAACACCCCTAATGTCGGTCTCGACTCCAACGCCGAGCCCGACGACGAGGAGCTGTACGACGAGGAGGAGGATGACCTGGCCGCTGGCGACACGGGCCGCACGAGCCCCGCCGAGGGCGACGACGAGCCCCATGCCCCCGTCAGCGCCGAGCAGATGTACCACGCCAGCCTGTGGCCCTACCGCTACCTGGGAATTCACTGCAAGGTCGAAGACGTGCTGGACTATGACGACCGCATATACCCCCGCGCAGCGACCCGCATCGGCCCTCGACACCAGGCCGTCGTTCCCGACTGGCCAGGGCGCCCTGTTGAGTATGTCAAGGCGACCGAGGTCGAAGTCAAGAAGTCTGGACGCAGGGATGGGCGCCTGTCTAAGGAGGCACAGGCAGCTCTCGAGGCCGAGAAGGTCGCAAAGTCGAAGCGCCCAAAATGGGTGCAGGACGAGCCCGCGGGATATGTGGCGAGAGGCGAAGACTACAACAACGACGACCCCCGAAACACGGCACAGCTTTTGTGGAAGCCGATGGACACCGAGGCCGGCGGCCTCCCCGAAAATGCGATCGAGATTTACATGAGCCGCGCGAGACAGATGAACGGTACCACGCTGCGCCTCCCATCCGAGTCGACCAACCTCCTGGATGTTGCCCGAGACGTCCTGTTTGCGCACGACTACGACTTCAAGGAGGCTCTCATTGAGCTGCCGCTTCTGGACAAGGAGGTGTTTAGAGAGCCCGAGTTGACCCCGGCCGAGGTAAAGAAATTCGAGGAGGGCATTGCCAAGTTCGGATCGGAGCTCCACAGCGTCAAGAAGCACGTAAAGACGGTTTCGCCCGGGGATATCGTGCGCTTCTATTACACGTGGAAGAAGACCAAGCGCGGCAAGGAGATTTGGGGCAACTACTCGGGCCGCAAGAGTAAGAAGGAGGTTAAGGAAGCCAAGAAGACCGAGGCGGCATCCCAGAGCAAGTTGCAAGATGATGTGGCGGACGACCACGACGACTCGGCCTTCGACGCCGAGAAGGCCCGCGAGAAGAAGCGCCACTTCATCTGTAAGTTTTGTAACACGAAACATTCGAGGCAGTGGCGGCGTGCGCCCAACGCCTCGGGCGCGCTCGTGTCCGAGAGCGGAGGCAAAGGCGCGGGGAAAGACAAGGGCAACCAGTACGTCATCGCGCTGTGCCGTCGATGCGCCGAGCTCTGGCGTCGCTACGCGATCCAGTGGGAGGACGTCGACCAGCTCGTCAGCAAGGTGGCCCAGGCTGGCGGCCGGGCCTGGAAGAAGAAGATCGACGAGGAGCTCCTCAAGGAGATTGTGGCGGCCGAGCAGAGGAGCAAACACACGTCCTACAATAGCGGCACCGAGACGCCACCCGCCAGCACCGCGGCCGCTTCGAAGCAGGCGTCGCCGGCCGCTCAGGAACCGCCCAAGAAGAAGCTCAAGATAGTGCCGGCGGAGAAGGAGTTGGAGCAGACAGGGTCCGAATCGGGCAGCACATCTGGCGCCGTGGCGGCTCCGCACCCCAGGAAGAAGGACAAGACGGCAGAGAAGGAAAAGGACAAGGAGAAGGCGGCGGAGAAGGAGAAGGACAAGCCGGCACCGGCGCCGCCCGTCCCCGAGATACCCAAGGCACGCACGCTGCCGTGTGCCGTTTGCCGGCGGATGGAGCCGCTGGGCGACCACCACCTGTCGTGCACTCAGTGCCGCATGGCTGTGCACCGCAACTGCTACGGCGTCATCGACAACCGCAACCCCGGGAAGTGGGTGTGTGACATGTGCGCGAACGATAGGAGCCCGCACGTCTCCATTGTTAGTGCCCCCGGCATCTTCACCAGCCTGCCCCCGCTTCGCCCCCCTGGCCCCCTGTCACTCCGCCCCCGACCTTGGTAGCGCCGCATGTGCTGACCCGTTGTCCCGAACGTCGTCCAGCATTACAAATGCGTCTTGTGCCCCGTCGAGCACACCGAGCATGACTTCGTCGGACCACCCAAAGTCTCGCACAAGAAGCGTACTGAGAAGGACCGTGAGCGTGAGCGTGTCGAGCGTGAGAACGCGATCAAGGCCGCCGAGTACCACCAGAAGCGCCAGGAGGAGCTAAACCGGCCGGCCAACCCGCGCGAGCCGCTCAAGCGCACCGCCGACAACAACTGGGTGCACGTCACCTGCGCCGTGTGGACCCCGGAGGTCAAGTTTGGGAACGCCAAGGCCCTGGAGCCGAGCGAGGGCATCCCGTCGATTCCGCGGTCTCGCTACACCGAGGTGTGTAAGGCCTGCAAGAAGACGGGCGGCGCCTGCGTGTCGTGCTCGCACTGCCGCGCTCCGGTGCACGTCCAGTGTGCCCACCAGAGCGGCTTCGTGCTCGGCTTCGACATCACGCCCGTGAAGGGCTCCCGCCGCGACCAGCACAACATCGTCACCATCAACGGTGAGAACGGGGTCATGAGCGCCACCATCTGGTGCAAGGAGCACGTTCCGCAAAAGTCGATTGTGCATCAGATGTGCGACGTCGTCGATGAGACGGGCATGAACGCGCTCCAGCTCTATGTGCAGAACTTCAAGCGGGCCGACCTGACCCTCACGGGTTGCGCACGGAAGGCCAATCTGATCAGCAACGCCGCTCGCATGTCGAACCCGTCGCCCGCCACCGCGACCGCAACTGCGGCCCCGAACCGGCGGGCATCGACGACGACCATGGCGCCCCTGTCGGTGTCGACACACATGCACAGTGTCACTAATGGAGACGGCGCCCAGGAAACCGGGGGCTTGCTGACGCCTGGTGGCAAGGTCTGCATCACCTGCGGGGTTGACGTCAGCCCCAGGTGGTATCCGATCGACAAGTCACAAGAACGTGAGCTCACCAACGGCCACCACGGCAACCTCGGGGAGGAGGCGCAGAAGTTTGTCGAGCAGCGAAACTTCCAGTGCCACAAGTGCAAGAAGCTAGACAAGCAGCCGAGGTCACATGCGCAGGCACAGGCACAAGCCCGGATGGCATCGGAGCAGCCCGCAGCACGAAATCACGCCCACACGATCGTGCCCCCAATGGCTACCGGGCCTGTCGCTGCGCCCGTCGGTCTCGAGCGTGGTGCTCCGTCGGGGCCACCGCCGCCGGGCCACCCCGAGCCGGTTGATTCGCTTCCCAGGACCACTCCGCCGCTCATCAGCCCTTTCGACCCAGGCTTCGAGAGGCTGCCCGCGTACAACTGGTCGACGCCTTTACAGCCACCTCACCAGGCCGGCGTAGTTCAGCCCCCTGGCCCCATGCCACCACATGTGCCAGTCGTAGCCCCGCCGATGCAAGCACACCCTCTTCAGCCTCCTTCGATAGCGCCGCCGCCCCTGCCTCACGATATGCCGGGCCGGGGAGCACCGCCGGCGGGTCAACCTCCAGGCCCCGGGCCTGTGGCTCCACCATCGGCTCATCCCTACCAGCCGCCGCAGCCGCCGGCCCCAGCGCCGTCGTCATACTCGGAGTGGCGTCGTACGACGCACCATCCGTCACCGATCCAGCAGCCGATAAACGGCGGGCCCTCTCACCCGGGAATATCGCCAGCCTCGTCCAGCCCCATCCCGCCGCTCATGCCGCCGACGCTTCGGCCGCCTCCTCTCAGCAGCATGTCGCACCCGCCGCCTCCGCCGCCCCAGCATGCGCCCTTGATGAATGGCCACATGGCACAGCCACATGCCATGGTCAATGGTGTTCCGCCGTCTCGGCGTCTGAGCGGTCCCCCGCCGCCGCCGCCGCCGTCTGCAGGCCCGGGACCGTACATGCAGTCATACCATCACCCACCACACCCTCCTCAGCACATGACTAACGGCATGGCACCCCCGCGCATGGAGCATTCATTCGCGCAGGTGCTCAACCCACAACGCGCCCCGTACCCACCTCATGGAAGCCCTCCGGTCTCGAGCCAGCCACCGCCGCCGCCGAGCCGCCCAGAAGGCCGGTTGGCAACCGGGGCAAGCGCCAGCCCCTCGCTTCGGAATCTGTTGTCCTGAAAAGCCCGCTCCAGATATTTGTTGCATTTGCGGATTTGCCTGTTCGCTGGTACACTGGAAGTGCATGTTATCTACGTCCGATCATCACCCGCGACTGTTCTATACATGCAGATGATCTGCCGCATAGGCTACAGCTTGTCGTACTCTGTATAATCTCACCTGTTTCTTTCTTGTTTGTTTTTCATCCTTGCATTCCGCTTTGCTTTAGACCCTGTTTTCGGCATCAGTCATTGTTTAGGGGTGTTCTATCACCCCGTGGGAGGACTGCCTTGCGCCAGCACCAAAACCGGTCGGTCATTAGAAGGGGCATTATCATGGGGGCAAAAGGAGTCTGGCTTTGCTTTGAGAAAGGAGGCGTTGCCTTTTTTTTTCCTTCTTCTTCTTCTTCTTCTTCATTCTTTCCTGTTTCAGGGGGCGGCATGTTTCCCAAGGGGATAAAAACTGTATGGATGGTTTCGTTGGTTTGTTCTGCGCTCGGGTATAGATCCGCCACTCTGTCGGCTCCCATATCTTTTCTACTTCCTCTCATAAATGGAAGTTTGTCTGGCCGCCTGGCCGAGCGAAAAACGCAGATGGGTACCTAGCGCTGGAGGGTGAACAGGCCCTACGAGATAGTTTAACTAGCAATTGATGTTTCTCAATATCTGAATGTCAAAGCGTGAGGGATGCTAATGCTCGGTTTTCAGGGGCTCGAGCGGGGCTGGACGTTAGGTATCGGTACATGCCCCTCCACACCCCTCCGGTGCCTCATTGGCTCAAGTATCTCTCATGATTCTTCTCACTACCTATTAGCAGCAGCCATAAATGAGGTCCTCTTGAGCTTTGGTTGTACAGACATGAACCCAATGATGGACGACGCCAAATTCTACGCAATAGCCCTGGAGGAGGCCCGCAAGGGCTTTGACGAAGGAGGGATACCAGTAAGAGCGGAGCACCTCGCGCGACGCAGGTAACATGTGTCCATTGAAAAGGCGATACACGTTTCCCCTGACGCACTCCGACCAGATCGGAGCAGCGCTCGTGTCGAGCGACGGAAGGCTGCTTGGGCGCGGCCGGAATCTTCGAGTGCAGCTGGGCTCCGCGATTCACCACGTAAGTCCCGTCGCTCGGGGTACGTACCCATCGTCTCGCTGGCGATAGTAAACTCATCCCATTATACGATAGGGCGAGACGTCCGCACTCGCGAACTCGGGAAGGTTGCCGGCATCGGCATACAAGGGCAAGTGCAAGTGAAAGAAAGGTGTGGCTTGTAGACGGGCCCCTGTCTGACCACTACTACTACTACTATACCCTGCAGGCAGTACGATGTACACGACTCTGTCGCCATGTGATATGTGTAAGTGTGCAACGCCCTACCTACCTAGCTGGCCGAGGTTGCAGACTGATCATAATGGGCTGTAATCACAACGCAAAAAAATGAACAAGGCACTGGGGCTTGCCTCCTATACGGAATTGGCCGTGTCGTGATCGGCGAGAACAAGACATTCCTGGGTGGAGAGGCCTACTTGAAGCAGCGAGGAGTCGAGGTGGTGGTCTTGGACGACGCGGAAAGCAGGGGCCTTATGGAGACCTTCATCGAGAAGCACCCGGAGCTATGGTTAGTCGGTCGATCGACCTCTATGCATGACGTGCGAAGGGAAGGGATAATGAAAAGCTTAAAAGTTTTCGTGGGGCAGGAACGAGGACATTGGAGTCGAGAAGCGAGTCTATACAAAGAAGTGATGAACGGACGTGTGGAGTTGGTGGCCATTGCAGTATGTCGGTCTACTGCTGCCTCCATGCCTGGAAAAGGCGTTCGCAAAAGCTGGAGGACATGGAAGGTGGAAGCAGGTTCGACAAAGACTCCCCCAGGTAGCAAATTCCTTGCACTGTCCCCCCAAACCTAATTCTGGGGCCATTGCACATTCCGTTATCAGTTTCGACATGTTCCAATGCCATGTATTTGCGGATGCTTAGGCGCAAAAGTGCCTGTGCTGCCTGCTGCCATCTGCGTGTCTGCCTGCCTCCAAACCCAGCCTTTCCAAACCTAAAAACCGTCACCACCAAAATTCGTCCAGCCTGACGTTGCTTTGGTTCCTTGCGGTCTCCTCTTTTCGGTAGGTGGGGCCAGGGTTCAGGGAGGGCGCGGTCAGCCAAGGACGGCTCCACGGGCAACGAGGCAAAATGTTACCTGCGGGCGCCTGTGGGCCCATTGCCTTTTTCCTGCTGTGGCGCACCCCAGCGAATGCTCTAGAAATGGAACCCTGCCGGGGCCCTGATTTTCGTCGCGCCATCATGGCACCAGCCACATCCAAGATATTCCATTGCATTCCACGGTTTCCCTTCGGAGGGGCTGATTTGACAGGGGTCCGAGCCGCTGAGCAGGCGGGATGCATTGGATGGCCAGCCCTTTTGGTGGGCTGGGGACTTGCTTTCCGCAGTCCTCAAAATCTCATCAGCCTCCTGCACCGCACCGCAACCCCCCGAGGCAGCGCAAACCGCGAGCAAGCAGCAAGCTCAAGCCAAAATTGCAAGCAAAAGAAAAATCCACTTTGATTTTCGTTGGATTCTTCCCACCAACTGCACCTGTCATCCTCGCCTGGGAATAGAGACCATCCACGCCGACAAAGTCATCCCGCCCGAACAACGAGCGCCGCTTCGTGACACTACCTACCGCCCTCCGACGTATCCGCCGTGACAAAGCCCTGGTACGTACTACAAAACACAGTTTGCTTGCTGTTGTTGTTGGGTGAGCCCGGCACACCCATTCACGCTGCGCCGATCCTCCCCGACTGCCTCTTCCATTGCCCTCCCACCCGCAGCACCCTTATCACCGCCGCACCGGCTGGGCAAGCCCGAATCAAAGTTACCTTTAGCCCGCGGCTTGGTCATTGCGCCCGCGGCCTCGGAGGCTTGGCGCCACCTTACTCGCTGAGAAATCCCTTTGCGCCCATTCTCTGCCGGACCTCCGTTCTCTCACGTTCGCCATTCTTCTACCGACCGAGTATATGCTTACGCCCTGAGCGTGCGACTGTCCAGATAATTCCTCGCCGTCCTCGATTGGAGTTCTTCACCGACACCATTAAAGCTCACCGTCCTGGTCCTTGGCCCAGTCCGTGGGATCTCCACGACAACTCAAGGCGACTTGCATAGTCCTCGAGACGCAGCCCTCGGCCCTTGAGGCGCCCACGTCAATCAAGTTCCCGTTATAACGACCGTGTTTCCGCCTTGGGAGGTTTAATAGGTCGTCAATATGGTCAAGGAAACCAAGCTTTACGATGTGCTGGGGGTATGTTGTTTCCATAAAAAACCCCGCATATGGCCCCCTTCTCGGGAGGGCATCTTGTACTGAAAGTATCGCCAGGTTGCCCCAACTGCCACGGAGCAGGAGTTGAAGAAGGCCTACAAGACGGGTGCCCTGAAGTACCACCCTGGTATGCTCACCGCCGTCCCCCTTGCTGTCGCCCACAGCGACTTAGGTCTTACAATGTACCAATGAGCTTGAGCTGACCCCACGAATAGACAAGAACGCGCATAACCCGGCAGCCGAGGACAAGTTCAAGGAGATTTCGCATGCGTACGAGGTCCTGAGCGACTCACAGAAGCGCCAGATCTACGATCAATATGGCGAGGCGGGCCTTGAGGGCGGTGCCGGCGGCGGCGGCGGCATGGCTGCCGAGGACCTGTTCGCGCAGTTCTTCGGCGGCGGCGGCGGCTTCGGCGGCGGTCTTGGCGGCATGTTTGGCGGCGGCGGCGCGAGTCGCGGCCCGCCCAAAGCACGCACCATCCACCATACGCATAAGGTCTCATTGGAGGACATCTATCGCGGCAAGATCTCTAAGCTGGCTCTGCAGCGCTCCATCATCTGCAATAAGTGCGAAGGCCGCGGTGGCAAGGAGGGCGCCGTCCGTCGCTGCCACGGCTGTGACGGCCATGGTGTGAAGCATATGATGCGTCAGATGGGCCCCATGATCCAGCGCTTCCAGACCGCCTGCCCGGACTGCAACGGCGAGGGCGAGATCATCAACCAGAAGGACCGGTGCAAGCAGTGCAACGGCAAGAAGACGGTAGTCGACCGCAAGGTTCTGCACGTCCATGTTGACCGGGGCGTTAAGAGCGGAACCCGCATCGACTTCAAGGGCGAGGGCGACCAGGCCCCCGGAATCCAGGCCGGCGACGTCGTGTTCGAGATCGAGCAGAAGCCCCACCCGCGCTTCGTCCGGAAAGAGGACGACCTCTTCTACAGTTGCGAGATCGAACTCGTCACTGCACTTGCCGGTGGCACTATATACGTCGAGCACCTCGATGATAGATGGCTGAGCATCGACGTTCTCCCAGGCGAGGCAATTCATCCTAGTGAGTCTAGCCCTTTGGTCACTTGTCCCATTTTTTTCCCCCTCTCTCCCTGCGAAGATTATAGATGATGTGTCTACCGGGGTGCCTCTGCTGACATAGTTTGGTCACAAATAGATGCCGTGAAGATGGTTCGTGGACAGGGCATGCCTTCGTTCCGCCATCACGACTTCGGGAACATGTACATCCAGTTCACCGTCAAGTTCCCCGAGAAGGGCTGGACGACCAATCCCGCCGACTTCGAGGCGCTGCGCAAGATACTGCCCTCGCCGGCGGTTCAGAACGTCCCCCCGGCCGACGCTATGACCGAGCCCGCGGATCTGGAAGACAGCGATGCTCAGACCGGCAGCAGGGCCTTCGGCGGCGCCACTGGCGACGATGATGACGACGAAGAAGGTCACCAGCACGGCGAGAGGGTCCAGTGTGCTTCGCAGTAAAACGCCCGTTTACGCGTTCGAGTACCTTGGGTTAGATATACGAGCGATGACCTTCAGGGAAGCCACTTCTTTGCTTGTCGCATTCGCGGGAAGCAGAGAGTGGCAACCGCGAATTGGGCATCTCGAGAGACGATGCGGCCCAATTCGCAAGGCTACAACACGCGTGCCTGCCTACACTACGTCCGGCTCTGTCGATCTCACAAATCGCCTATGAAGCCTATCGACAAGCATCGCAGTGCGCACGGGTCTGTGTCGGGCCGGTATGAATCACACTGATTACGACTGGGAGGGGTAATTTTGGGTTGGGTCTGTTTCGATTCCTAAAGACTCGCTGACCCATGTGGGTGTCATAGCCACGCATGCCTTGGTTAAAGGTCCTTTGAGGAGGTTTGTTTCCTTTTTTATTTTCACTTGGTTTCCTTTATTCTCCTACGTCGTCCCCATAAACGCTTTTTTTTTTTTTTTTTTTTTTTTTTTTTTTTTTTTTTTTTTTTTGTTCATCTGGCTGGCGGCGTTAAGAGGCATAGAGAGAGAAGGCATTCAAGGCATTTGCTTCCTTTTACTAATCTTGCTGTTGAGCGAGATGCCATCACCGCAGAAGTTGGTGCACACTTGCGCTTTGTGTACTTATTTCTCAGGGAACATGAACTTTTACTTTTTATTCGTCGTCGTTTGACTAATACTTTTTTGGCTTTGATCAATCCATATCTGCGTTCTCGTCCGCGGGGGCTTTTCGTAGGCTCTCGATGTTGTATAAAGCCGCTTCCAGCTCGCCCCGCGAGAGTCCTTCCTTTCCGTCTTTAGTTGACGCCGCGATAGAGCTGGATTGCAAATGAAAGTCTGATGTGGTCCATTGGCCACCACCACCTCGTTGGATGACGCAAAGAGGCTCGGCCGTGGCTGCGAGATTGCCAGTCGCAGCCGAAAGATCCAACGTTACAAGAATGGTAGGTTGGTCATCGGTAGCCACGACTCTAAAGTCAAGCGGGTTACCGTGAAGTAAAACGCTTTGTAGGTGGCGGAGCGCGCCCTCGGGGGCGAGGTCGAATAAAAACAAGGCGGGTACACTAAAACGTCATTAATTAGCATCAGTCAGTATCAGCTTTCGTCGACGGCACCGGTCGACTTTTTGGGGGGAATATTCGATCCTCATCGCCTACCGTTCACACGCGACGGCCACAACACAGAGGCTATCACCGCCTCCCTCCGAGGGTTTGGCCGTGAAGGAGCGGATCCGGGAGACGGCCACGGTGGCCGCCTCGGCGCAAACAGCCCTGACGTGCTCAAGCAGGCCCGCCCTCGAGAGCAGTTTCCCCTGCAGCCAGTCCCAGACGAAGAGGTCGGGGTCCCCGCCTCCCGAGACGAGGAGCTGCGGGTGGCTTGCGGGCACGCAGAGCTCGCTCACGAACTCTTGGTGGCCGAGGCAAAAGGTCTCGATGACATGGGCCTGCAGGATCCCGCGCGAGACGCGGATGTGCTCGTCCCGGTCGGCCGTGAGGATGTACGGCTTCGTCCTCCCGTCGTCGGCCTCGCCCGCGGCCAGCGCGACCGAGGTGAGCATAGACACGTGGCCTAGAAGCAGGCTGTGCTCAAAGGTTGGAACCGCGGCGGCGGCGGTGGCGTCGTCGTTCTTCTGTTGCCTCTGCTGCTCCAGGTGCAGTTTCTGGCTGGCGAGGGCTCTGAGGTTCCTGGCCGAGTGGACGGTTGTCTCGTCCGCTTGCGGTCTGAACGGCGAGCGCGTGCCTGCTGCTGGGACAGTGGTAGTTGTTCCCTGGCCCGACGCTGTCGGGGACGCAGAGGGGTCGTCGGTGGTCTTCTTTTGGATGAGTGGGACCGAGTAGACATCCCCGAACTTGTCCCCTGAGATGATTGTCTCGTTGTCTGCGATGATGGCGACCGACGAGGGCCTCTTGGGCATTACGCTATTGTGTGGATGAGCTTGGGTCCGCTTAGACAGGAGTGCTGGCGGGGTTGAAGAATATGGGATCATGACGAGACCGAATGAGCAGGGGGATGTGATGTGACAGCAATGGAGAGCCCCGTTCTGCAAAACCCGACTTCTGCAACTCACCGCTTGCTGAGCTCCTTCAATACTCCGTTTCCATCGTGCTCAAACGTCCACAAGGTCTTGTCGCTCCCGGTGACAGCCACTAGGTGCCGGCCGTCGGACGTGGCCTCGAGTATCGTGACCCAGGGGCGGTCCGTCGGGCGCGAAGACGCCGCCACCTTGGCGCCCTTTTTCTTCTTGCTCTGTGTCCCGGAGCATTCCTCGGCCGCCTGCCCATTCTCTGTTGTTGCGGCCGAGCCAGGAGTATCAGCGGCGCCGGCACTGCCCGAGGTCTCGTCCGGGTCTACAACCAGCTTCACCCGCTTGGACGGGCGATCCGCTTCCTCACCATCAACCGTGTCCGGCGCCGCCGGGGGGACGGATTCTAAGTCCTTGCTCCAACCGTTCAGGGCAGGGTGACTCCATGTGCCGAGGTGCTCTCGACTTTTGATGTTGAAGGCGTGAATGCTTGCCCCTTGGGCACAAAAGACAACTTCGCCGCACACGTTAAGGCGCTGATACGGGAAGGACACCATTTTGGTAGGAAAACGAAGCTGTGTATATCGCCTCAAACCGTTATCGCGGACAGGTTCATGCAATCCAGGAAGCTCGATGGCGACCAGGAACGACAGCAGCCGCGGGCTGGATATGCGCCTCCTGGACAAATTTGATATCACATGACTCAGCGCGTGGTGTTGAGCAAAGGCTCTGCTGCTGATACTTGTGAGTTGAGGCTCGAGCGCCCAGGGACCCACTGGAGCACAGACTGCCCGGGAGAACCCTTAGTGGACAGGTGGAGCTAGTCCGGAAGCGGAGTTAGCGTTTCCTAACCCTACGCTGGGGCACACAAGCAATTGGTGGCGCAAATACTTCACGTAGTTGAATTTTTTTTTTTTTTTGGCATTTTTCTTCTCTTTCGCAACTTCGGAAACTGCAAAAAAAAAGGAAAACGCCGGTTTCCTTAGTCTCCCCTTTCCACCATCACAAACACCTCTTCGCCCTTAAACATCCTGCCTTCATCAAATAAGAAGATATGGGGGGCAAGACCGGTAACAAGGCTGGCTACTTCGACAAGCTCAAGGGCTTGCTCGAGGAGTACAAGTCCATCTTCATCGTCGGTGTCGACAATGTCAGCTCCCAGCAGATGCACGAGATCCGCCAGTCGCTCCGCGGCGAGGCCGTCGTGCTGATGGGCAAGAACACCATGGTATGTACTGGGCGAGCAAAAAGATAACGCGGCAGCGGGTGGCAGACGCTAATTTCTCCTCGTCCAAACCGTAGGTTCGTCGTGCGCTGAAGACGTTCCTCGCCGACGCGCCCGAGTACGAGCGCCTGCTGCCCTTCGTCAAGGGCAACGTCGGTTTCGTCTTCACCAACGACGACCTGAAGGCGATCCGTGACAAGATCCTGGCCAACCGTGTCAGGGCCCCTGCCCGTGCTGGCGCCGTCGCCCCCGACGATGTCTGGGTCCCCGCCGGAAACACGGGCATGGAGCCCGGCAAGACCTCGTTCTTCCAGGCCCTCGGTGTCCCCACCAAGATCGCCCGTGGTACCATTGAGATCACCACGGACCTGAAGCTCGTTGAGGCTGGCGCCAAGGTCGGCCCCTCGGAGGCCACGCTGCTCAACATGCTCAACATCTCGCCCTTCACCTACGGTCTCACCATCCAGCAGGTCTACGACGAGGGCAACACCTTCCCCTCAAGCGTCCTCGACATCAGCGAGGAGCAGCTGCTCAAGACCTTCTCGTCGGCCATCAGCACCATCGCCGCCGTCTCGCTGGCCCTCAACTTCCCAACCCTGCCGTCCGTCATCCACTCCATCGTCAACGGCTACAAGAAGGTTATCGCCGTCGCCCTCGGCACCGAGTACAGCTGGCCTGCCATTGAGGAGCTCAAGGACCGCATCGCCAACCCCGACGCCTACGCCTCGGCCGCTCCCGCCGCTGGCGGTGGCGGTGGCGATGCCCCGGCTGCTGCCGAGGAGAAGAAGGAAGAGGAGGAGGAGGAGTCCGACGAGGACATGGGCCTCGGTCTCTTTGACTAAACGGATCGCCTTCTTGACGGTCAGGAGATTTGATTGCCATCGCCTGCAGGTTTTTTTTGGCCGCCATTGAGACTAGATTTGTGCGAGCTACTGCCTGCTTCGCAGCAATGAAATCTTGTCCTGGCTACCTGCAGCTCTTTATTGTTGTGAAGGCCAGCCAGTACGGTAGTGTGCTGCTCGTGATTAGGACGCAACACGCAAGCCCGATCCGCCCATCTAGGTAAGCCACCCCTCTCATATTCCTGGCCTTCCACCATCTCCCCCGCACCCCTGCCTTTCTGGCCTTGTCGATGATTATAAAAACATCAAAGAGCTTTTTAACCCTGAAAACTCCTGATGACAACCCATCACCACCCTATGAGACAAGAACATAATCCCTTCCTTGAATTTCACGCCAGCCTGGTAGATGTGACGTCTGCTTTTGTAGCATTGAAGCTAACTGGTTTGAAAAGGACAGATTCTGCTACACGCACCGCCCGTATTGTGATGTTTGGCACCGTGAGAAAATGTTTGCACGTCACATTCTCTGCGCATGGTTGAATCTTTCATATGAAAGAGGAGATCTTGACGGCTCCGCTGAGCTACCTAGGTGTCCTGCGTGTGTGCGTAAAAAGTAACGACTACTAATACATTAAACGTAGTTGCGTGTTGTTGGGGTTTGCGGTAGAATTAACGCAGGGGATATCTCACATTCGTCAAATTCGTCATCATAAATCCGGACACACATCATCATCATCATCATCGGAAACCAACTAGGATTTGGTAGGCACCTGCGCTTCGTCGAGGATGTCCTGGGCAACTTGGATGGCCGCGTCGGGAAGCCCAGCCAGGCGAGCGACCTTGAGCGCATGGCTGCGGCGGTTGATGCCCTTTCGCAACTTGTGCACGAATATGAAGGCGCCGGTGGCGGCGTCCTCGTTGACGTCGGTGCAGTAGGTCTCGACGGGCATGCCGCGCTCGACGGCGAGGTCGGCGACCTTGTGGAAGTGGGTGGCGAACAGGGCGCGGCAGCGGTTGACGCGGACGAGGTGGTCGACGCAGGCGAAGGAAACGGCGGCGCCGTCCTCGGGGGTGGTGCCGCGGCCGATCTCGTCCATGACGACGAAGCTGCGCGGGGTGGCGCAGCGCAGGATCTGGGCCGTCTCGAGCATCTCGACCATGAAGGTGCTCTGGTTGCGGAACAGGTCGTCGGCGGACCCGACGCGGCTGAAGAGGGCGTCGACGACGCCCAGCTCGGCGTGGTCGGCCGGCACGAAGCAGCCGGCTTGGGCCAGGACCGTGATGAGGGCGTTCTGGCGCAGAAACGTCGACTTGCCCGCCATGTTGGGGCCCGTCACCAGCCACAGGCGCCCGTGGCCGGGCGAGCCGACGAAGCAGTCGTTGCTCGTGAAGGAGCTCCCGCGCTCCGCCAGCCCGCTCTCGACCGTCGGGTGGCGCCCGTTGGCGACGGCGTGCGCCGTGCCGTCGTTGAGCAGCGGCCGCACGAGGCCCTGCTCGCGCGCCAGGCGCGCAAAGGACGTGGCCACGTCGAGCTCGTCGAGCACGCCCGCGTTGCGGCGCAGGCCCACGAGGGCGCGCACGACGTCGGCACGCAGGTCCTGGAACACACGCTGCTCCTCGCCGCGGATGGCCATGCGGACCTGGTCCATGCGGCGGCCCAGGTCGCTCCAGTCGTCGTGGTAGAAGGAGCGGGTGCTCCGGCTCGAGCCGGCGGCCCGCACGTCGGCGGCCAGCGCCCGCATGTCCTTGCCCTTGACGTGGCAGATGTGGCCGAGCGCAGGCGTCCACTTGAGCGTCAGGCTGGGTACCCCGAGCTGCTTCTGGAGCGTCTCACCAAGCATCACCTTCTCCTCCAGCATGCCGTTCAGCTCCGAGTGAAGGCGCGATAGCGTCCGACTCGCGCGGGGCTTCATTATCCACGCATCGTTGTCCGCACTGTAGTATTCTCGGATTGACAGTGGCCTCTTCTTCCTGGCGGCGGCGGCGGTCTTGGGGAGCACTGCGGCGTCCTCCTCGGAGCCACCCTCATTCACTATCTGCTGGGCCAGCTCCACCATCTGCCCCGCCTCGTCCTCCTCCAACTGGTGCCGCTGTATCAGGCCCTCTTCGTCTATGGCCCCGCGAATCCGCTTGGCCAACGCCGTAGCCTTATCGAGGTTGAACCGATTCGTCACGACGGTAAGACAGTCCTCCTTTGGTGTGGATTTCCGGCTCCGCCCGTCGTTAGCAATCCCAGCGTGGGCAGTTCCGCCACGCGCTTCTTGAAGCAGTATGACGATATCCTGGGTCGCCTTGATCGTCTTTGCCAGGTCAAGCATGTCGTCTGGACCACCGCGACCGAGCGCAAACCGTTGCACGAGCCGCTGCGAGTCATGACATCGACGCAGGAGCAGCACTATACCCTCACGTAGATCCTCGTCCTGAAGGAAGCGGGAGACGAGGTCCTGACGGGACTCGATAACGGGCAGGGAGGTGGAAGGGGCGCTCAGCCACTCGTTGAGCAATCTGGCGCCGCTCTTGGTGACGGTACGGCGGACGGCGTGTAGGAGGCTGCCCTTGAAGGCGCCGTCGCGGATGGTCTGCCTGATCTCGAGCGAGCGCATGCTGTTCTTGTCGATGGCCATAACCTCCATATCAGCGTGCCGCACGGGCGGCTGCAGCTTCATGCTGGTGCCTTGGAGGCGGTCCTTGACATAGTAAAGCAGCAGGCTCCCCGCGGCCACCTCATCGGCAGTAAGAGAATCCCTCGTCTGCGTGGGCATGTCCGAATCCAGCATGCCTGCCCAGTCGGCCGTGGTCCATGCCTGCGGGGCGTCGCTGTATGTCACAAGGTGTCGATCCTCGACGAGGATGGTGAGCAGCCCAGAGGGGCCCTGTGTTTGCACATCGCGATGCAGCACTACCTCTCTTGGGCAGACACGAGATAAGACGGAGCTCAGAGACGCGAGCGTTGTGGTCTGTGTAACGAAGTGACCAGTGGACAGATCAAGCCAGGCGAGGCCTAGTGCTGTCTCGGCGAGACCCCCGGCTGGTGCAGACTCGGCAGACCCAGTTGGGTGGTGAGCTGTTGCCGATCCTGCCGCTAATGTAGCTTCGGTTGCTGCATCGGTGCTATAGGTGGTGCGGTGGTCAGGTAGATGGATAGACATGACGTAGTTATTGGAGTAGGGATCCATAAAGTGCTCGTCTATCAAAGTGCCCGGGGTGATGATACGGGCGACCCTCCGGTCGTGCATCAGTCCTCCAGTCTTCACTTTGGCAGAGGCATCGTTGGGGAACTCCTCGGCTATGGCTACATAGCGACTCAAGTCCTGCACCAGGATCTTGAGGAACCGGTCGAGTTGGAAGAATGGGAAGCCGGCCTAGGGGTGGGGACGCGAAGCAAGCATCAGAACAAGTGGGCATACGAGGGGTGGGAAACATCATCGCGTCATATGTTTTGTTTCTGTACCATTGGAACGATTCCAGCGCCCGTTTTCTTGGAAGCGACTTTGATGTTCAGGAGCGGGCCGTATTCTTGCGCGTGCTCGAAGTAAAGCTCATAGAAGCCGCCAACACGGGTCAGCAGCACACAGTTGTCGAACCTGTCCATGTTGCGGCGCGCTTGTAGGATCACAGTCGGATAAGCCGGCCCGGTCTCCTCGGCGGGGAGCGGCTCAACCTCGACCAGGCCCTGGGGCAGATCCTCCAGCTTGACAACCGTCTTTGTCCTGGCGCCCCTCGCCTGACAGCTCCCCACAAAGCCGCCGGCGCCCCCAGGGCCGGGCGTGGGCCGCGACCACTGCTGCTGGTGAGCATTGACAGCTGCCCTGGCTGGTCCAAAGTGGCCAGTCCGGAGTGGGGGGTAGCTGCAAGAGCCATGACAGCCGCAAGAGCAGGCGCAGGTGTGGCCACCACGGCGTGTACTATGCTTACTGACAGCCTCTACCTGTCGGGTGACGCCCAGAGGCGCGCCGACAGGCGCGAGAGCAACGGCTGTTGACCGGGCTGCGGACAGCGACGGGGGAGAACGGACGATGTGGAGGCGTGAGCGCGCCACGAAGCTGGATCGCCATGGCAGCATCAAGCAACGCCACAGACGCCCACGGATGGGCTGTTTCCCTGCTCTCTGCCTTCCTGTTTCTCTCGTTTCTTGTTTCCTGCCCGCTTGGTCAAACGCCGAGGTGCATCAGCCGTTGCGATGCGTCGTCAGGCGATGGCTGCTATTCCTGGACAGGCGGCGGGTGGTGTGGGCAAGTCTGGCCCGACACGAAAAAACAACGCAATGGCACGGCCGGCCGGATCTGGACTGGATCAAAGGACCGAAGAAACGCGATCGCTCCAAAATGTTTGATGCCCAGGCCGTGACAGCCAATCACGCCGTCCATCGCCCGCGAAATCGGCTGAAGGTTGGAATGCGAGGCAGCTGGGA
This sequence comes from Magnaporthiopsis rhizophila, assembly GCA_003049465.1. Taxonomy (NCBI): domain Eukaryota; kingdom Fungi; phylum Ascomycota; class Sordariomycetes; order Magnaporthales; family Magnaporthaceae; genus Magnaporthiopsis; species Magnaporthiopsis rhizophila. The sequence goes on from PYSS01000108.1 coordinate 27,764, forward strand.
CAGTGCGTGCGGGCCCGAAATTTCCGTCACATTTTTTTTTTCCTCTTCCGATGCTGGAGCAAACCTTGTCCCTGCTCTTTCCTGCTGGATTGGGCCATGCACAGCACACTTTGGCATGATTACCCAGTGCGAGCAGTGCGAGCCGCGAGGACGTGGGCGACAAGCAGGGTGGGATCGCACGGTGGGATCTCGAATGTGTCGGGGCTGACCGTCCAGCGTGCCAGTGTTTGCGGCGGGAAAAAATAAATCAAAATTGCCAACGGCCTCAACGAAACATTTTCAATGAAGGCGAAACGGACCGAGCCACATCAGAGCGCAGCGAATTGAGGCCAGCACACGGCGCAGCACAGCACAGTACAGCGTCGCCAGTAACGCAAAGGTAAGGTGCGAGTGATATAGGTAAGGAGAAAAAAAAAGCCAAAATCTTAAGACGGGGCTTCGGATGGGCAATCTGCCGACCAGACCGGCGCCGCTTTTGTCGGGCAACGCGACATCGACCCCAGATTCCAGGCTGGATCGCATTGCCGCGACAATGCCGTTTGCCTTTTTGACTGTTATTCTGTTATTAGCTCCATCAGCATGGGCTCGGCGATGGGCCCACCAGCGAGCATCGCGGCAACATGATGACATCAAAATCATCAGTGAGCGCCACGCGTCTAATGCTGAGCAGGCTAGCTTGCCGGCGTGCTGGCGTGCGTGGAGGGGAAGTCGCAAGATGGACGGCATTATCCACGTCTCCTTTCCGAGCAGCCACGGCCCAGGCCAGAGGGGCGATGTTTGGCCGAGGTGGTCTGGCAGAACCAGGACGATGCGTGCTTGGCCTGGCATGACCGCACAATGGCCCCATCGGGCTCGCCTCCAGCTGCGCACGTCAAAATTGTGGAGGGGGGCTGCTGGCAGAGCCTGGCGCGTCGGCATGGCCCGATTCTGGGTCGTCTGCAACGATACCTCGAACCATTTCTGACAGCTCCGCCCGCCATTCGACCCTTGATGCGCCAACCAACTGCCTCCCGCCGCAGAAGCCCGCCGATAACGTGCCAGGCCACTCTGGTAAAGTTGGGTCCTGCCTCCAGATGGATTGCTCATTGCCCCATCCTCTCGGCTCACCCCCCGTTTTTTTGGCCTTGATGACCGCCCTGCTGGCGCCCATCCCTGGCCTGGCGATCGGTTCTCCTGCCGTCTTGTCCTGCTTCCATGTCCTTCGACCCAAGGTCCGTATTCCCTCCCCCTGAGCCCTAATCATGTACATGCCCTGCCTTACCAAAGCCCGATGAACCCTGCCCAACCACCGCTATCGGCTTACCTGCGTCTACCTAGCCGGTTGCCTAGGTAGAGGTGCCATTGGTACCATCCCTTCCCGAGGACCCCGTGTAGATCGGGGTATAAATCGTCCTCCCGTCTTTCTCTGTCTGATCCCCCACCCCCTCCGCGGTCTCTCTCACACCTCTTCCCAGCTTATACCGTTACATGAATTCAAGTGTGCCACTACGAACACCAATCTGTTTGTAGCGTGTGTCATACATACAAACCTCCAACCAACCAATCCTTCTCTCGACAAACCCGTCTCATCCCTGCCTGTCGTCGTCGCAACTCTATCCAAACCACGCGCATTCAGACAGGCCGCCTCGAGTGCCAGTGAGTCAAGTGAGCAGAGGTAGGCAATAGGTGCCAGCACACGACAGCCTCACCATTCCCGACGAAAGCGCACGACACAAGCATCCCATGGCTGCGACGACTGCAGCCGTCACGGGCACCCCTTTGTCCTTCAAACCACAGACTCCCATCACGCCCCCGCCAGACTGCCTCAACTTCACGCCCAAGCAGTCACAGTCTTCCCCGAAGGAGAAGGAGCCGGCTGCTGAGGCCATGGCACAGGTGGCCGGGCATATTCAGACACCACCACCCAAAGATGAGAGGACAGAGAACGGCTGCGAGTGCCACGAGGGAGACGGCAGTGCGGCCACGGCTCCTCCTCCGCCGCCACCACCACCATTACAGGGCGCCGGGCCTCTGGACCCTCGCTACATGGCCATGGTGTCACGCATTGCAGCCTACTACCAGCAGCGATGCCAGGCCATATCCAACTTCCAACACCAAAAGTGCCAGGCGTGGGCCAACATGCAGCGGCAAAAGAGCCAAGAGATGACACAGGCGGCCCTGCTGGTGGTCGCATGGTACGTCCGCGACCGTATCCAGCGGCGCAGGAAGCGACAGAAGCGGCAGTTCCGGAGGGCTCTGACCGAGAGGGCCAGTGTCGGCAAGGTCAAGAAGGAGGAATCGGTCAGCAAATGGGCCAGCCACATCCCCGACGACTTGTTAGCCCCCGACAGTGGCCTCAAGGAGAGGCCCATCGACAAGGACGAGCTTGATTTCACCATGGACTTCGAGCCGACCGCCGACTCCGATTCCAAGCTCTACTCGGTCGCCGACAACATGATCAAGAGTCAATTGGCCAGGATCGACGTGCCCCTGATGGGAGCACTGTCGTTTAGCGACGACGAGGAGAGCGAAAGCGAAAGCGACTATGAGGAGCTGCACAGGTGGCGGCCCGACCCTGAAGCACAACCGCGGGGCAGACAGAGTAGCGAACGTGTCGCTGCAGAGGAAGAGGTCTATGACGATGATGACAGTGACTACTCGTACGATGATGAAGATATGGAGGACTTGACCGGCGATGATGGTTCAGAGCGCGGGCACAAGGGCACTGACACCAAGACCAGGGAGGGCGAGCCGAGCTCGTTCCGACACTAAATCGACACCAACTCATATTTCTTGATTTCTCTTCTTTTCTTACTTGTTTAACTTCTCTCTCTGTCTTTCTCCCTCTTTCTGTCCCCGTCTAGGGTGCCTCCTCGGAAGCCGGCGTTTTGGCGGGCTGTCTCTGGGCTATTTGTTGGCAACCGGCGGTTTTCACTACGGGTTAATCATGTGTGTGGTTTGTATGTTTACACGCGCAGCCCTCGAGGGATGGACGAGCTGTATGTAGTTGGATCAAGGATCGTTTATACCCCCATCAGCCTCGAGTGTGTGCGAGGAGCCTGGTCAGCACGTGGCCGCCTCGGTGGGTAGTACGTGTGAGTGATAATGCAATGCAACCAAACATCATCTCAACTCTGTATACCTGTGCTCAGGTAGCCTCTCGGCACGAGATGAGATCCGGCCAGCTGAGCCTCGCACGGCTTTGGCCGAGAAATGAGCCCGGGGCGAAGCTCCCTGTGACCTCCCAAGATGCCCGTGATAATTCAGACATGCAGCTCAGAACTTGTATTCGCAGTAATCACAAAAACCTCAGCAGGTCAAGCAATGGACGATGATGATCAAATCGTCGGTGTAAGTGTCTCAACTGTAATGATGCCGCCAAGGCGTAGAGGAGAGGCGGAGGAGCGCACGAGATGTTTGGCTTCATGTTTTGGAAAGTGGTATTATTGATTGATTGTGCCGAGACATCCTTCGCCATCCGCGGTAGATCAGCGAAACAAACGAATCAGAAGGTCAAAATCGTTCCCGACTTGCCTCTTCCGGCCGCAGATGGATTGCCCCCGCGCCTCAATTGCTGCAGACGAAGGACCAAGCGACTTGAATTCTTGGATGGGCAGCGGGACAGGCTTCAAGGGGCTACACAGCTTGACGCCGCGTTGATTGGTCGGCAAAAGGCTAGGCCAAGGTGCGGGGAAGTGCGACCAACCGGGGAAAAGGAGATGGCAGTGACCCAAGCAGCATGACCTCCTCTTCGATGCAATGATTCCGTAACGGAGATGCCTGAAATGGAGGGCAGCTGCAGACGGTGCATTTGTGTGAAACGTTTACGAGCACGCACGCCCAAATGTGAATTGCCTTTGTAGGGATGATCACCTCGCATCCTTGGTTATCCGCGGGAAGAAAGTCTATTAGACTGAGCATATGCCGGGTCTGACTTGTTTCCAGCAGGTGTTACCTTGTCCGTCTGTCTGTCTGTCTCCTCCTCTTGCTGCCTGCGTCGGCGGTTCTTCCCATCTTCATTCGGACTCTCCACCGCTTCACGAACCAACCCACTGACGTAAAAACTCCGAGCTGGAGCGAATGGTGCTGCCAAGGGCCGCGTCTCAGTCTCCACTCCCACAGCCGGCACCCCACATAACCCCTGACCAACTGGTGGGACCTGCCGCCCCCCGCTTCCGGTGAGTGCTCTTCACCCTAGAGCACTGTTAGCTTGTGCTTCCCCATGGTTTTCCCGTCGGCCGCAGTCAGGCTCAAAAGCGAGCTGCCAGCCAGACTCGACCTCGACGGAGACACCAATTCGTCACCACAACCACCAGCACCCCGTCTCGCAACCATGGGCGGTGAAACCAAGCCCGCCGCCACGGCTCCCAAGTCGTACCCCGTCCGGGCCCCCAAGCCCGTGGGCCAATGGATCTCGAACCTCTACCGCGACCGCCTGAACCAGTTCCTCAGCGGCGGTCAGTATGAGGGCCAGAACCTGCTCGCCATGACGCGAGAGGCCGCCGTCTCCGGCCCCCCGCACTTTGACCTCTCGGTCTGGTCCGCCCCGAACCTCTCGCGTCCGACCTTCAAGGAGGTCGTGTCGCACGACTTCAAGCCCACCGAGGTCGGCGCCTGGTTCGGGCCCTCGTGGTCCACCCACTGGTTCCGCGTCAAGATGAAGGTGCCGGACCACATGGCCCGCCTCGAGCACCTGGAGCTGCACTGGGACGCGAACAACGAGGGCATGGTCTGGTCCGAGGACGGGAACCCGCTCCAGGGCCTCACCGGCGGCGGCGAGCGCGTCGAGTGGATTCTGCCCGATTCGTTCCGCGACGGCGAGTGGCACACCGTATACGTCGAGATGGCGTGCAACGGCATGTTTGGCAACGCCCCCGGCGGAGACTCCATCCAGCCCCCGGACCCCAACAAGTACTTCCGGCTCGGCCGCTGCGAGATGGTCGCCATCAACCTCCAGGCCCGCGCCCTCCACATCGATGCCTGGCTCATCAACGACGCCGCCAGGGAGTTCCCCGAAGAGTCGTGGGAGCGCCACAAGGCCCTCAAGGTGTCCACCGACATCATCGAAGCCTTCGAGGTCGGGAACAAGGACTCGATCGTCAAGTGCCGCAAGATTGCTCAGGAGTACATCGGCTCCCTTGTCGACTCGCACAAGGTGTACGAGAGCGGCAAGCAGCCGCTGGTCTACGGCATTGGCCACTGCCACATTGATTCGTGCTGGCTGTGGCCTTGGGCCGAGACGAAGCGCAAGGTCGCTCGGTCGTGGTCGAACCAATGCGACCTAATGGACCGATATCCGGTATGTCGCCTGTACCATTTGCTTCTGTGCCTGCCGCCGACTGACCGACCTGGCTTTGCCCTACCCAGGAGTTGCACTTCGCTTGCTCGCAGGCGCAGCAGTACAAGTGGCTCAAGCAAGACTACCCCTACGCGTTCGACCGCGTCAAAAACAAAGTCAAGGAGGGCCGATTCCATCCGATTGGCGGCAGCTGGGTTGAGCACGACACCAACATGCCCAGCGGCGAGTCCCTCGTGCGCCAGTTCCTCTATGGCCAACGCTTTTTCGAAAGCAACTTCGGGCAGCGTTGCCAGACATTCTGGCTCCCAGACACGTTCGGATACTCCAGCCAGCTGCCCCAGATCTGCCGCCTCGCTGGCATGACGCGGTTCCTAACGCAGAAGCTGAGCTGGAACAACATCAACAAATTCCCCCACACGACCTTCAACTGGGTCGCCTTGGACGGCAGCCAGGTCATCTGCCACATGCCGCCCTCGGAGACGTACACGGCCTCCGCCGAGTTTGGCGACGTGAAGCGAAGCATCAGCCAGCACAAGTCAATGGACCAGGACGAGACTTCGCTTTTGGTCTTCGGCAAGGGCGATGGAGGCGGCGGCCCGACCTGGGAGCATATCGAGAAGCTTCGTCGCTTGCGCGGGATAAGCGACCAGGTTGGGCTCCTCCCAAGGGTCCACATGGGCAACTCGGTCGATGACTTCTTCGATACGCTCCAGGACAAGGCCGACAAGTTCGTCACCTGGTACGGCGAGCTGTACTTTGAACTGCACAGAGGAACCTACACCACCCAGGCCAACAACAAACTCAACAATCGCAAGGCTGAGGTGACTCTCCGCGATGTCGAGCTCCTAGCGACCATCGCATCGCTCAAGGACAGCTCATACAAGTACCCCAAGAAAGAAATCGACGACATGTGGGAGGGGACACTGCTGTGCCAGTTCCACGACTGCCTGCCCGGCAGTTCCATCGAGATGTGCTACGATGATTCGGATGAAGTGAGTTTTTTTTTTTTTTTTTTTTTTTTTTTTTCCTGCACCAATATCCTGAATGCTTGACGTATGTCTTAGTCGTTGAACAAGGGGGACGGAAATTGCTGACTCGTCATAAACAACACCAGCTCTACGCCAAACTCTTCAAGACGGCGGATCAGGTCCGCAAGGACATCTACAAGGTTCTCGGTCTCTACGAGACCAATGCCACCACAGTTCAGGACGTCGTAGCCTTGAACACGCTGCCCTGGCACCGCAAAGAGGTCGTCGACCTTGGCGAGAACGAATGTGGCGTCGCCTGCGGCGAAGGGAACGTGCTCAGTGTCCGGACCTTCAAGACATCGGCAGATAAGAAAGCGGTGTCGGTTAAAGAGGAGTCGGACGGCGTGTTCGTCCTCGAGAACGACCAGCTCCGGATCAAGGTCAAGGACGGCGTCATCACGTCGCTATACGACCACAAGACCTGCCGTGAGGTGATCCCGGAGGGCGGCAAGGCAAACCAATTTGTCATTTTCGACGACAAGCCGCTGTACTGGCAGGCTTGGGACGTGGAGGTGTATCACCTGGACAGCCGCAAAGAGCTCTCGAGCGGAACGACGAAGATCTCGGAGGAGAAGTCGCACCGGGTGAGCGTGGTGACCAAGACCAAGATCAGCGACAAGAGCTCGTTGACGACCACCATCAGCCTTACGGCGGCCATTGAGGGGCAGCAGTCGTCGGTCGAAGTGCACAGCGAGGTGGACTGGCACGAGACGATGAAGTTCCTCAAGGTCGAGTTCCCCGTCGACGTTCGCAACACAGAGGCATCGTACGAAACGCAGTACGGCATCGTGAAGCGGCCGACGCACTACAACACCACGTGGGACATGGCCAAGTTCGAGGTCTGCTGCCACAAGTTTGCCGACCTGTCGGAGAGCGACTATGGCGTGTCGATCCTCAACGACAGCAAGTACGGGTTCGCAACCGTCGGCAACCTGATGCGGCTGTCGTTGCTGCGGTCGCCCAAGGCGCCCGACGCGCACGCCGACATGGGAACGCACCACATCCGCTGGGCGATCCTCCCGCACCAAGGGGCGCTGGGCCACACCACGGTGCGCAGAGCGTTCGAGTTCAACAACAGACTAAAGGTCATGTCGAAGCCTGAGGAAGCGATGCAGTCGCTGCTCTCCAAGTGGCCGGTTAGGCTCACAGGAAGCCCGTCACTGGTGCTTGACACGGTGAAGCGAGGTGAGGACGACGAGGACGTCAGCCGGGGTGAGCTGCCGACGCGTAAGGGTCGCAGCGTCATCCTGCGCGTCTACGACAGTCTTGGCGGCCGCAGCCGGGGCACAATCGAGACGAGCTGGGACGTCAAGAAGGTGTACAAGACGAACGTGTTGGAGGACGACATCGAGGAGGTCACGTTCTCGGGGGGCAAGTTTGACATTGATCTGCGGGCATTCGAGGTGGTGACCTATAGGCTGCAGCTGTGAGCGACGGATTTGTGGCCGTATTGTATGGTGACGATGATGGATGAGCGTATGGTCACGAGTGAAGTGTCAAGACGAGCGATGATGATAATGAATATTGAGCTTGGGAATAGCACAGGGAGGACAGCACACACACATACACACACCTCGGGACTTGTCAGAATGTGTTTTTGGTTGAAGCGACTGGAGAATATTGCTACCTCTCAATTGAATCAAAATTCATTTATGGGCAGAATGCATCCATTGGCCGTTCCGTGTGTGTGGCCGCCAATTACATTGATTCCAGGGGCGCTGGCGTTACCTCAGTACAGGCTGCTGTAACTGCGCATCCCAGGGGGCGCGCGTCTCGAGTTTAGTCAACATCTGGCGCGGACGCGGGGATCCGTTGACGACGGGGACCCAGCTGAGCTTGAAACGTTCAGCAAGGCGGCACAGGGATGGAACCGCCCGACTTTAGCTTGGACCTAACAATCTCACGACCTACAATCAACAGCCGAACAATAATTAATAGCAACAAGAAGAAGAAAAAAAAACGTCACAACCTTCCCGAAGCCCCCGGGGCACATGGCAAAAATGGCGCAGGTGTTCTCGGATCTGTTCTACTCGCTGAGCAATTGCCTCACCTGCTTCCCCGGCTCGCCGACGCTCAAGATCAACAGCCGGATCTTCAAGATCCTGAGGCTGCTGGGCGAGGTATGTCGGTCTTCTGTCCCCGGTCTCGTCGCCTCATCGCCGACAAACAAATCTCAGGGCTGACCCTTCCCTCCTCCATGCAGGGCGGTTTCTCGTACGTCTACCTCGTCCAGGACACGTCGACCTCGGAGCTGCTGGCGCTCAAGAAGATCCGATGCCCGTTCGGGGCCGAGTCGGTGGCGCAGGCCATGCGCGAGGTCGAGGCCTACAAGCTGTTTGAGCACTCGGACGGCATCATCCACAGCGTCGACTACAGCATCTCGGGCGAGCGCGGCGACCCGAGCTCCAAGACGGTCTACGTGCTGCTGCCCTATTACCGCCGCGGGAACCTGCAGGACATGATCAACGCGAACCTCGTCAACCACACCCGCTTCCCCGAGAAGAAGCTGATGCTGCTCTTCCTCGGCGTCTGCCGCGCCCTGCGCGACATGCACGTCTACCGCGGCGCCGGACCCGGCGGCGCCGCCGGGGCGGGGGGTGGTGAGCGCATGGAGGCGGTGGCTGCAGGTGGTGGCGCAGGAGGAGGAAGCAAAAAGAAGAAAAAGAAGGGCAGCGTAGCGGCCGCGGCGTCAAGAGGCGCGCGCGCAACAGAGACGGGTGCCGACGAGGACGACGAGACGGCCCAGCAGCTGCCGCTGATGGTGGGAGACGAGGACCGGGAAGGCCGCGGCGGCGGCGGCGCTGGGGGGCGCGGACCAGGCGGTTCCTCCAGGTCGTATGCGCATCGCGACATCAAGCCGGGTAGGTCGATACTCTTTTCCTCTCTTGCTCGCGTTCCCAACAGACATGCCGGATCTGCTTGCTGATGAGGCCATCACCAAAACAGGCAACATCATGATCGCCGACAACGGCGCGGACCCGATCCTCATGGACCTCGGGTCCATCGCCGAGTCCCCCCTGGCCATCACGTCGCGGTCCATCGCCATCGCGACGCAGGACACGGCGGCCGAGCACTCGACCATGCCGTACCGCGCGCCCGAGCTCTTCGACGTCAAGACGGGCACGGTAATCGACACAAAGGTCGACGTCTGGTCGCTCGGCTGCACCCTCTACGCCTGCCTCGTCGGCAAGTCGCCCTTCGAGGCCAGGTCCGACGAGACGGGCGGCTCCCTCAGCATCTGCGTCCTCGGCGGCGACTGGCGCTTCCCCGACGAGGCCCCCGGGGGAGCCAAGCACAGCGCAAAGGGCAAGGGCCCAGCCGCCGGTGGTGGTGGTGGTGGGTCTTCTGCCGCCGCCGCCGACGACGACACCAGTATCAGCGAACCCATCCGCGACGTCGTCAGGAGATGTCTCAAGGTTGAGCCCAGCGAGAGGCCAGATATTGACGAGCTCATTGACCTGGTCGAAAATGTTATTGAGGAACTACCCGATGACGGAGGCTCGTGAACTCTTTTGTCAGGCTTTGTTTACTAGGGAAACTCTCTGCACCGGTTGGTTTGGCCCTCATATGTTTCTTTACGCTTTGTATCAGCCGTTACCTCATTGTGGGCGAAAAAAAGATCTGGTTGTTTTTATTTCTATTTATACGGCGGGCTTTCCCGACAGAAAAGAACACCTATTACAGCACTATACTAGTTTATCGACCGTAAGGATGGATCGTCGTCTCGGTCAAGATCAAAATTATGGCCCATAACAGGCTATCCCCAGACCGTATTGCTGCCTCGGAGCACTCGTTTTCACCGTCAATATACACAGCACAAACCAGCGGATTTGATCAACGTTTTGCTTCGTATACCCTCGTGATTAGAAAGACAACATCTGGAGTACTCCATGCCCCAAAACCGCAGCAGGCAAAGAAAGAAAAAGGTCAAATCAAAACCCAACGGCTATCCTAACGAGCAATACACCCGATACCATAGTCCTTCGACCGTGAGCCGTGAAGAGCGAAAGCCGAATGCAAAAGCGAAACAAGCACGCCCCCCTAGCACGATATTGGATGGTGACATCATCACAACAAGTTCTCATTGACGACATCCCGAGGCCGAGTTAACCCAGCCCAAATCAAAGGAACGCCGGCCTCGATAGTGAAAAAGACATTAATCCATGGTTGGCTTCCTGATAATCACTTTTGCCAGGTAGGCAAAAAGTTGGTACTCGGAAACAAAAAAAAAGGTCCGTCAAGAAGAAAGAGCATGGCATTTCCTAACGGAAGCGGCCGATAGACATATTGTACAGTATAACAAGTGTTGAGGAAAACAAAACAAGTCGGCTTGGGTGGGAAACCGAGAAAACCTAAGCCGCTACAAGAAGAAGAATTACCAAGCATGACTGATTAGATAAACGTAGTTTTGGGTCATCACAAAAGTGCCTCCCCACCTCCTTGCCTGGGTTGCGTTGGTAGAGGGCAGTAAAACAGGAAGAAAAAAGGTCATGTCATCAACTTTGCTCGTCTTTAAAAGGCATCTTCAAAGGGACAGTCGACGCTGTCGTGCCCGTCGCGCTCGCACAGGGCGCACCACTTCTCAACGTCGACAACGCCGCTCTCCTTGCCGGCGACGGGGCCGGACTCCATGGGGTTCGGCAGGATTTTGATGTCCGGGGTGGGCACGGGAGCCTTGGTCCGCATGGGCGACAGCGGAGCGGGCGTGGCCGAGGCGTCCTGGCCCGTCTTGGGCGACAGGCCGCCCTTGGGTCCCGAGCTGCTGGCGGCCCGGCCGCGGTGGTCGCGGGCCGATGCCGGCGACCCGTTGCTGCCCTGGGTCGGGAACATGTTGGTGCAGTTCAGGATGCCGTGGCCCGACGTCTCGCACAGCTCGCACCAGAGCGTGCTATTCTCCGTCGCCGTCGAGTAGGCGTCGCTCTCGGGCATGGTGTCGAGCGTGGTCGCACGCGTGTGCGTCTTGCGGGGACCCTCGGGCGTCCGCGACCCTCCTCCTTCCCGCGAGAGGATCACCGTGTCCCTCGAGTCGCGGTACGAGTCGTGGTCGGCAGGCACCACGGTGGCGGCACTCGCCCGGTGGCTGTTGAGGCGCAGCTGGTCCAGCTCGCGCTCGATATCACCCTCACGCCCAGACTTGGTGTTCAGCAGCGCTCGGAGCTCGGCCACTTCGACCTCCAGACGCTCGCGCGCGATGCGATCGTTGGAAGCGTCGCTGGAGCGGAGGCCCTTGAAAGGGGGCTGGCTCAGGGTGGGCGTCCGGCTAGGATCGTCGCCGGGCAGACCGGGGATCGAGTCCCTGCTCAGGGAGTGAATGATGGCCTTGAGACCTCTAATCTCGTCCTCCTTCTGCTCCAGCTCCTTGGAGCTAGGTCCGCCTCGCGTGCCGTTGGCAGCCCCCGCGGCGGCCGCCTTTTCGCGCTCCCGCCGCAGCTCCGAGCGTGTTCTTTCAACCTCGCCCCTAAGGAACTCGACTTCGCCACGCGCCTCGGCCTCACCTCGTCTGGCGTCCTCGAGGCCTTCCTCGAGCTCCTGCACCAGCTCTTCGAGCTGCTTGAGCTGCTTGGCGACTGCGTTGACATCGGTCGTGCGGTCCTGGTAGTCGTGCAGCTCCTGAAGCACCTCCTCCAGCTTTTTCTCGTACACCCTCTCCGTCTCGGTGCTCGCCAGTTCCAGTGTATCAATAGTGCTCCTGAAGTCGGCCCTGTGGGCGTCGAACTCGGCAGTGAGCATTGCTATCTTTTCGTTCTTCTCCCGGAGCAGCGCTCGGAGCTGCCCCGTGTCCTTATCGTCGAGGCTCCCTCGCCGCGGTGGCATGGGCATATCCCCTCCCTCGGCCTGGGCCTCGAAAAGCGTCTGCAGCTCCGTCAAGCTGCTCTCCATCTCGGCCAGCGACTGGGCCTGCTCCTTCAGCTGCCTGTCGCGGTCCTCCAGTTTGCTGCGAAGACGTTCCAGTTCTTCGTTTTGAGGGGCATTGCCGTTGACGTTGCCGTTGCCGTGGCCGTTGGCAGTGCGGGATGGTGGACGTAGCTTGGCGGTGAGGGAAGATACCGAGCCTACGCTGCCGTTTGTTGGGGCCCGCTTGAACCCAACGGGCGTTGTCTCATCGTCGGTGAAGCCGCTTTGGCTGCTGCCACCCAGTGCGGATGTGCTGCGCGGACCGATGCCGCCAGCCCTGCTCTCCTGCTTCAGGACTCCCCGCTTGGTGGGATCACCGGCGGTGCCACGAACGCTCTGGGAGAACTTGCTGTTTGGCGAGCCGCCGTATCTCGGCCCAGGGACCTTGGGGGCGGGCGTTGCGATGGACGAGCGTGGTGCCGGGGTCATTTGCAGGCGGCGGACGGGTGAGTCTGGTCGTGGTATCGACATTCTAGGTTTCTTGCCCGTCGGACTTGCGGCGCGGCTAGGGCCCACGGATTGACTGAACTTGGGTAATGATGGGGTTGGCGGAGTAAAGTTTGTTGAGTTCTGGGTCCCGGCCTTAAGGCCGGGCATGGGAGGCGTGGGTGTCAAAGGCATCGTGTGTGGCGAGTGTCGCCTGACGGCTTTGGAGAGCGGCAGGAAGATGCCAGCACCTGGCCTCGAGGTTGTGAAATAAGAAACGCTATTGACGGCGCCAATGTCAGCAAGTCCAAAGACAAAATTATTACAATGAACCAAGCGCGACACGCTAACTTGAACGTGTAGAGAGACGGCAGGGGAGGCACCCAACCCAGCCGGCCAACGGCCCGAAGGCCGCTAGAAACGGAGCCAAGAACCACATCATTTCCGAATGCCCAAAATACATAATTACCGGCCGATATGACGGGGGTAGGAGGCAATAATCGCCACAACAGGGCTGGGGCAAAAGGGCCAGGGAATGACGACTCACCCGTCGACGTCACCGCTATTCTTGCCCCTCGAGGCGAAGTCCGGGTGCAGCTCGACGCCGGCAAAAACCCCCTTACGGCCGCCGACGGAGCCAACGAAGCGGACTGTGCCAAACATGTTGCCCGGCACATCGACCGAGTCGCCAACCGCGACGGCGCCATGAGGGTCGGCTGTGGCTGGGCGTGCCGGGCTCGAGATCGGGGGCAGCATCTTGGAGGGCGACGCGGCGGCGTCTTCGTCGTTCAGGACGGAGTGCAGGGCGTAGGACTCGGTGTCATCAGGGATGGAGGCGAGCGAGTTCGGGGTGAGGGCGGCGAACGAGGCCTTGCGCGACAGGCCTGGGGGAGCGAGGCGCGAGTGAGCTGTGTAGAGCGAGTTCAGGTTTGGCGACGACGCCGAGGCTAACGAGCCCAGGCCTGACGATCTTCGCGGCGGCGCACGGGAAAGCGCCCTCAGAGGACCAGGTGCCGCGGAGCTGTGGTGCGGGATGGACGAGAACGGCGTCGTGAGCGTGGTGGTGCTGGTGGTGAAAGACATTGTGGGTTTTTTTTTCCGCGGTCGGGCCGGGCAGCAGCCCCCCTAGCGTAATTTGTTTAGTGTTTACCGTGCACCAGAAACGGAGGCCAGACAACCCCCCACACCGGCGCAACACAGGCCGCCACCACCGGTTTCTGCGCGACAGAATTCAACAAAGTTGGAAGAAGAAGAGAAAAAAAGAAGAAAAAAAAAAGGCCCCAAGACAAGCAAAAATTTGGCCTTGGACGCAACCGGAACAAAATGGCCGCGTCAGCCCACTGGCGACAGCCACCAAAGTCCAAAGCGCCCTCCACGTCGATCAATTGGCCGGCCCCCGAGCCCCCGAGAGATGCTTGGATTGCGGCAATGCGCTGCCGGTTTGTGACCACCGTGAACTGCCTGCTGGCCCGTCCGCACCCGCCGCACCCGTCTCTGGGGTAGGTGCCCGTTCGCTAGGGTGCGGTTGCACGCAGCCGACACAGCGTCTGTCTCGGTTCTTCGTTTCCGCGGGGCCGCGATCGCTGGCTCGTGTTTTGCAAAGCCAATATATGCAAAGTGGCAGGCCACAGGAAACTCCCCGCGAGAGAGGTTGCAGCGCTCGGTGGCGCAGAGCTGGTAGGCGGTTGATGAGGGAAACACACGAACGCCTCTCACCCTCTACCCCTAGTGATTAATGCTGCCCGGTACGGTTCGCCGTGTTTCCGGGAGCGCAAGCTGTCTCTGGCGTCGGGTCGATCGTTGCGGGAAGGATGCCTATACTCTAGCCGGGCAGAGCAATTGTATACCCGAGGTGGAAACAAGCCCGGCAATCAATGTCCTGTGTCAAGCAGAAGAAGGCCGGTCGGTTCGAAGAGGAAAAGGCGGTTCGGAAGAGAGATGGGATGAACAGCGGAAGGTCTGAGGTATGAATGTTATAGCCAGCTCGCCGGCCTCGCGAGATGTGCCCAGAACTAGACCTAGGAAGCCAATCTTGAGCCTAGTGCAAGCAAGCTGCAGCCACCCTTGCTGGATACCACCTGGGCAGCGCTGGACGAGGGTGTGACGGTCGCCGGGAGCCAAGCCGAAGAAGGTACGGAGGAGGAAACGAGAATGTTACGTGGGAGGAGGGAGGAGGGCTGGGAAAGGGAGACCGGCGTCTCTACTCTACTTGACATGAGGAAATAATGTGCGCCCACCCCATGTTTGCGCCTCCCACGTGGAGCTCCTTTCTTCTGCATGGGCAAGGTCGACCAGAGCCCACCTCAGTCCATTCGCCAAACAAGCCCTGCACAAGCGTCCAATTGCATGGCTGGGATCCAGGAACGTACGTCTTCTGGGTCTCTCTGGCCAGCTCCGGAAGCTGGGGGCTGGTGTCAATGACGACTTTGGGTCGACAAACGGAAGACGCAACTACAAGGGACATATGCAACTAAGCCGCCGCAGCTGGGGCAACAGTGACACAATAACAAAAAAAACAACCAGACATCAGCAATGAATGGGAGCTAACAGCTGCGACATCAACAAAGCCATGCGACACCAAGGGATGTCGGGTACCCACTCCCTAGACACCTGCCAAACTAGAAGCCTTACCCAAAAAGACAAATCAGGTCCAGATTCGAGCCCGCCAGGAGAGAAAATAAGAAAAAAAGAAAAAATTTAAGGACAGATGAAAGCGGGCCAGGCACCCGATGTGGAAAGAGTAAACATGGCCACCGCCAATCCCCTCTCATGCGACATGTCGGTGTGGCAGCAGCTCGCTCTTTTGTGGCAGGAGACAGTGCGTCTGTGGGGTCCTAGTCCGCCAATCAGACGCCGGCATTCCGAGCCGTCACATCTCGTCATCTCGGGGGTTTCCAGATCCCCTTTTCCTTGTAACCCTGCTCTTTCCGCTTGTCACCTACGTAACACGTACATACCCAGCAGGCGCAAATGGCACGCACATATGTACGTACCTACGTACGCTTTACGCACAGGTGCATCCTGTCTGGTACTCTGTTGCGAAATATGGCTTGTTGCATGTCGACCGATTAGGAGCCGAAGGATGTCGGGTGGGAATGGAGGGGAAAAACACTGCCCTTTGAAAGTGGCCCTAGCGAAGTTGCAAATGGTCTAGCTCATGGGCCCCTAGACTGCTCTCCACAGATCGAGGAAAGGACCAGCTGATAAGGGTAGCCTTGGGAGGTTGTCAGTGTCAATCTCCATGTTGCCCTGATCCGCCCGCCTGGTTCGGGAAAGCCTCCGGAAGCCAAAAATGACTTATGAAAAAAGTTTCTTTTTCATTCTTTCTTTTTTTCCCTTCTTTTATTTTTGCTATAAGGAGGACTCACGGCACCTGCGCGGAGCGTTGCTTGTTTTCCCGTCGGATCTTTGCCCGTCTGAATTCAAGTTCAGCTCCGGAAATCACGAGGACACCGACGTCCAGGTATCACCGTCAAAGCGGACCAGCCTCGCTTATCTCGTGAGCATAGAAAACGCAAGGAGAAACAAGAAAATACCCCATCGTCCTGGGATTCGGAGGGCCGCTCAGAGGCTAGTGCGTCAGTTCCGTGGTCCGTGAGAGCTGCTTGCCCCTGGCTCCCCCGCCCAGGAAGGCGGTGATGGCGTCGAATCCATGTACGGTAATCCAAGCTGTGGATCGACGACGCAGCCCTTTTGGCCAAAACCATTCCGTGTGCAATGCCACTCTCCCCTCATATAACCACCCTGCACGATGGCGGCTTGTACGTTCGATGAAACTTGGGTCTCGACCAAATGCATGACCCTCGTGCTGTTCCTGCGTCGTGAAAAACGTGGCCCGGACAAGGGTTTCACCGCTACAATATGGAACTGGTCCAAGGGCCTGTTCTCTGCTCCTTGTATGGCTATGAAAAAAACTTCTACCTGGCGCCTCAACGCCCACATCAGTCGTGGCCCCTCTCGATGATATCACCCCGCCCCAGTGGCCTGGTGCCGTCATTGAGCACCATGGCCTCGCGGTGCTGGCGTCGGAGCCGCTGTTCCTCCACGCTCTGCTCAAGCACTCTCGGTTGGAAAGACTCCACCTCCCTTAGGTCGACCCCCTCTCCCGTAATAGACAGCACTATCCTGATGCCGTTGATCTCGCCTGCCTCCTCGATAGCCTCTGCTTCGCCGTCGCCATCGACCGCGATTAGCTTGGCGCGCTGTAAAGCCTCGTAGCCGCCCCGAGTATCCCGGATCCTCCGGCAGATCTCGCATATCCGGTTGTGCCTGTGGCTCATGTACTGCGCGAAATTGTGCTGCCGCTCTTCGTCGGTGTCGCCCCACTGCTGCTTGACAAGCCACTTCTCGATGAACTTGGCCTTGACAAGCTTTTCTGGGTCGTATTTGTTAAGCAGCTGGATAATAAACATGAGGCAAAACTTCTCCGACATGTCTCTGAGGTAGTAGTCGTCATAGTACATGTCGTCGAGCTTCCTGCGCGACGACTCTTCCGCGCAAAGCTCTAAGGATCTGACCAATGCCGAATATGCCTTATCCGTGTGGAGGATGTGGAGACTGTCTGTGGAAGAGGCTGGTTAGCCCTAGATACCTACCTAATCGATGATAGCTGAGTTCCAGGGGCGCGGCGGGAAGAATGTGATGACGGCTCTCGAGCGAAGACTCACTTTGGTCAGTGATGAGTGCCAGCATTCTCAAGCTCCTCATGCGCTCGTCATAGTCGGGCCTGGTGATGCCCCAGAGCAGATAGTCTACACTTTCCGTCTCGTTGAGCGCTCTGTCGCAGATGATCTTGGCCGCCGTCTCCCGGATCGCGAAGTTGTAGTGTCCTAGCAAGCTCTCCAGGGTGTTGAGCTTCAACGAATCCTCCGTCTCCTGCGTAATGTATCGTGGCTTCGGCGGACTCGTTTTGATCTCGTTCTGTTCGCGGATGTGCTCTAGCATCTTGCGGATTCCCACCAGAAGAATCACAGAGCCGATACTGAGGCTGGCGGCAATTACGCGCCCATCGCGGGCAAAGCCGAGCAGGCCCATGGTGGCAGCGTCGATCAGGCTGGATATGTTAGCGGTTCGGACGCTGTTCTCGAGCGTGAAAATACGGGCTTGGCGCATGGATTGTCCATGTTGAGGCCCTGCAAGCTACCTGGAGGGTCAAATCGGCATCCCGTCGTCAAAACATGGGGATGGGGCGGCCCAGGTTGCGATGACGATATTTGTGAAGCATCTTTGCAGCCGCGCTTCTATCCATGAAATGGAAGCCCGTTCCATGGTGGTCCCTCCAATTGTGGACCTAGGCGGCGCGGCGGGATAGCAGCTGATAAGATAAGGCATCGAAGCTGCGGGCCAAAAAAAAAAATCAGGACGCTGCGCCATTGGATCTAATGAGCGACGACTAAACAGGCCGCGCGACATTGCGCATCGATTTCTCCTTTACCACTTTGCCGCGGCTACAAGCCGACCTCTACACATGGCGGGCTCACAGCTCAAAAGGCTAAAGGCCTCTCTGCGGGAACAGGGAATCGTGGGACCCCAAAAATCGAAGAAGCAGAAGAAGCAGACGGCCCAAGACGCAAAAGCCAATGCGGACAAGCGGCTGAAGAGATCAGTTGCTCTGGAGGGAATCCGAGAGCAGTTCAATCCTTTCCAGTTTCACACGAATGCGCGGGGCCCCAAGTTTGAGGTGACGAGCAACAAGGCTTCGACCGCAAATGCCTCCAAGGCCATAAAAGGACGCCCTGGCGTCACCAAGGCGCTCGGCGAGGAGAGGGTTTGTGCCCCCCCAAGAGATGCTATTCGCTTGCAAGGCTGCTGCTAACGGATATGTGCCGTAGCGCCGTGAGACCCTTTTGGTGGAGATGCAGCGCAGGAACAAGGTCGGCGGCATCCTGGATCGGCGAATCGGAGAGAACGACCCATCCATGGCGCCGGAGGAGAAGGCCCTGCAGAGGTTTGCCATGGAGAAGCAGCGCAGCCACAAGAAGGGTTCCCTCTTTGACCTGGAGGACAACGAGGACGAGGTCGGCCTGACCCACATGGGCAAGTCCTTGCCCTTTGACGACGGCGACGACGATTTTGACAAGGCCGATCTGCCATCCGAGAACGAGTCCGACATAGCCAACATAAACCCCACGCGTCTCAAGAGAATGCGCGGCGAGGATGTTTCCGATGGAGACAACGATGAGGAGGAGCAGCTACCGGAGAGGAAAAAAACCAAACAGGAGATCTACAAGGAGATCATCGAGAAGTCCAAAGCACACAAGTACGAGCGCCAGGCCGCCAAGGATGCCGATGAGGACTTGAGGGAAAAAATAGACAAGGAATTTGCAGAGCTGCAAAGGGTGCTGTTTACAAACAAGGCGAAGCCCTCGCGGCCAGACCCGGAAGACTCGCAGCCCGCCCCGAAACTTGTCGCAGGACTCGACAAGGAAGAGTTCGACAAGGCCTACGATGTTCGTGTCAAAAAGCTGCTGCAAGACAAGAGGGCCCAACCCACCGAAAGGACGAAGACGGATGAGGAAAAGGCTGCTGAGGAGTCGTCGCATCTCAAGGAGCTCGAGGAGAAGCGGCTCAAGAGGATGCGAGGAGAGGAAGCCAGTGATGACGACGGCGACGGAGACGATGAGAGCGGGGAAGACGCAAAGTCGTCTCCTGATGCTACGGTGCACGATCCCGACGGAGATGTCGAGGAAGACGAGTTTCAGCTTGGCAAGGGAATCAGGAAGATGCGCCCGACAGCCACCGAGCTAGGGTTTGACGACGAGGACGACTTCATCATCGACGACGACCTGGTTGCCAGCGGATCCGACATTGAGCCAGAGGATGAAGATGATCTCTCTTCCGACGATAGCGGAGACGATGGGGATACTGGTTTCGACGGGTTCGGGTCCGACGACGAGTTCACAAATGGCCTCCTGACAGAGACGGAAAGCAGACAGCCCGAGTTCACAGAAGCAACTAAGCCACCCGACGCGGATTCCAAAGGCGATAACGATGGCATCCCGTATACTTTCCCATGCCCGCAGTCCCACGGCGAGCTGTTGAAAATCACAAAGGGGCTGCCTGTGGCCAAGCTTGCCACCGTCATCCAACGGATACGAGCGTTGTACCACCCCAAGCTGGACAGCAGCAACAAGGAGCGATTAGGGAACTTCTCTAGGGTCTTGGTTCAGCATATCGCATATCTGGGCAACCTGGCCGACGGCACGCCATCTGCCGCCATCGAGGGTCTCATTCGGCACGTCCACTCGCTGGCCAAGACATTCCCGCTCGAGATTTCGCGCGAATTTCGTCTCCATCTCCAGACCATGGGAGCTGATAGGCCGCTCGCGCTGGTCAATGGCGACCTGTTCATTCTGACCGCTATTGGCTCGATATACCCGACGTCGGACCATTTTCATCGGGTGGTGACTCCAGCCATGCTCTCCATCGCGAGATTCCTCGGCCAGAGTGTGCCCAAGAAGCTTTCCGACTATGCCACCGGGACCTACCTCACGATACTAGCTCTGCGGTATCAGGCGCTATCAAAGCGCTATGTGCCGGAGCTGATGAATTTCACACTCAACACGCTGTGCGCCCTGGCTCCTGCTGAGTGTACAGAGCGTATGGGCGCTTTCCCACTGCACCGCCCTTTTCCGACCACTCGGATCAGGGATGGCCAAAAGGAGCCGGTACGCAAACTGAGCTGCGCTGATTGTTGCCCCTCCACTAGCGGCGATGATTGTTCTTCTAGTTCCTTGAAGGTTGCGGTCCTCGACACGGCCGTCAAGGTGCTCTCGGCCGCGGCTGAGTGCTGGACTGGGAAGTCCGGATTTTTCGAGACGTTTGAACCTGCCTGTAGGGTTTTGTTTCACTTGTGCTCCAAACCCTGTAGAAGCGCACTGCCTCCCGCCGTGGTCAAAGAAACAGAGAGGCTGTTGACGCGGTTGAAGGCGTCGCTGCAGGCGGCACGGCTATCTCGCCGGCCGCTGGAGCTGCACCATCACCGTCCCTTGGCGATCCGGACCTACGTGCCCAAGTTTGAGGACACGTTCGATCCGAATAAGCACTATGACCCGGACAGAGAGCGGGCCGAGATGGCCAAGCTCCGGGCCGAGCACAAGAGGGAGCGCAAGGGAGCGATGAGGGAGCTGAGGAAAGATGCGAACTTTATGGCCCGCGAGAAGCTCAAAATCAAGAAGGCCAAGGACGAGGCGTACGAGAAGAAATTCAAGAGGCTGGTGTCGGAGATACAGAGCCAAGAGGGTCGCGAGGCGAACGCATACGAGCGGGAGAAGCAGCAAAGGAAGCGGGCGAGGAAGTAACGGAAGAGCCAGGAGCTGGCATGTCCAGGCGTCATTGAAATCCAGCTCAATAAGACCATATGCAAAGATTTGACAATTTCCTACCGAGGCTTCCGCCGATTGCGAGGATGCGTCGATGGGAAAGTAGCTACGGTAATACGTGGTTTCACACACCACCCTTGCTATAACTCTTTAAGCAGGAGACTGCCCCAGTTTCGATGCCAAACAGACGGCTCCGCGGAAACGAACACGGCCGGCCTGACTCCGAGATCCCAGTCCGATGTTATTGGTTGTAAATTTGGACAATGGTCAAGCCTCGCCGACCCGGCCTGCCACCCAACCCAGTACGAGAGCGAGACAGGCCCGGACCTGTAGGATCGTCTTCCGGCTCCGTTTCGTCTGGTGACTGGATGAATGAGGCCTGCTTGCTTGCAAAGGCCACGTGACAAGACGCAGAGGTGAGAGAAATCGATCGAGCTGTCCTGTGTGACACGAACGATGCGTCCTGCATATTGTCGACAAGACGGGCGGCAGGCAGCAGACGGATCGAAGACAGCAGAAGAGGGAGCAAAGCGTCATCTGACACGGAGGAACGGGCTAATGCCAAATCCGACTTCCGCCTCTGTTTCAAAGGCGCGGGGCAACAGGATCACTGGTCCACACTGGCCTGGCCTTGGCCTTGCCCTTGGCGATCCAAAGCCGCACCATGACCCATGCACGACCGGAATTGACGAAGCGCCGGGCCAACAATGATGCAGGCAATCCCAACGGCCTAACTACATAGATTTGCATCCCCAGTCCTGTGATTCTAGGATCACCCACCCAAAATAGGCGGACAGGAGGAGAGGCTGGATGCAAGGCTCTTTTGCAAACACCAAAGACAGGCGCGGGGCGATTGATGTCGCCGTCATACATTCAACACCGTCAGCCTGTACCGGATACAGGCATCCGGCGTCAGCGTCCCGGCTCCGTTCGTGACAGAAGAGATATAGATAGGTAGGTATAGAGGGATATAGAGTGGGCTCCTTCAGCCGCACTCGTTGTGCTCTCGAACTCCAGACCCCTCCCGACAGAGCAGTGCGGAGACAGGCCTTCTTCCTCTTCTCATCTCCACAAGCTATACCAACTTTCGCCCTTTTCTCTCCATCATCCGTCACTCATGCTAGCCACGGCCATCAAACGAAACTGGCGGCCATGGCGGCCGGCGTCGCTGGTCTTCGTCGGAGTGGTGGCGTACGCCGTCACCTGGCGTCGAGACGAATGGTCTAAATCCGCCTTCCTCACCACCTTCTCCGGCGCATGGCTGCTCATGTTCGCCGTCTGGAGCGTTTGGATGAACCAGCTCTACCCCAAGCTCTTCTCCCCTCTCCGGCACCTCCCAGGGCCAAAGGACAACAGCTTCTTCAACGGCCAGCAGGCCCGGATCAGCAAGGAGCCAACCGGCGCGCCCATGGTGGACTGGTTCAATTCGATCCCCAACGACGGGCTTATACGCTACCTGTCGATTCTCAATCTCGAGCGCCTCGCACCGACCAGCGCCAAGGCCCTGCAGGAGATCCTGGTGACGAAGAACTACGACTTTGAGAAGCCCTCAGACTTTAGGCACACCATCGGCCGCATCCTGGGCGTCGGGATCCTGCTGGCCGAGGGCGACGAGCACAAGGGCCAGAGGCGGGCGCTGAACCCGGCCTTTGCCTTCCGGCACATCAAGGACCTGGTGCCCGTCTTCTGGAGCAAGTCGGTCGAGTCGGTGCTCGCCATGACGGCCCAGGTCGACGGGGACACCGACGCCGACGCCCCCGGCCCGCGGACGGCCAGGATGGAGGCCAGCAACTGGGCGTCGCGTGCCACGCTGGACATCATCGGCGTGGCAGGGCTCGGGCGCGACTTTGGCGCCATCGCGAACCCCGACACGGAGCTGACCAGGACGTACACGGCCCTGTTCAAGCCGTCGCGCCAGGCCCAGTTCCTCGGCATGCTGGGGCTCATCATCGGCGGCCGGATCGTGTCGATGCTGCCCGTGTCGCGGAACAACGACATCCAGGAGTCGTCGAGGATCGTGCGCGCCACGTGCCGGGACCTGATCCGCGCGAAGCAGGCCAAGCTGAACGAGCGCAAGAGGGACGACGGCGAGGCCGGCGACGCGGCGGCGGCCAGCCCCAGGGACGTGGACATCCTCTCGGTCGCGCTCGAGAGCGGCGGCTTCACCGAGGAGAACCTGGTCGACCAGCTGATGACGTTCCTGGCGGCCGGGCACGAGACGACGGCGTCGGCCCTGACCTGGGCCGTCTACCTCCTGTCGGTCCACCCGGGGGTGCAGAGCCGGCTGCGGGCCGAGGTGCGGGCGCGTCTGCCACCCCCCAGCGGGTTCGCCGGCGACGTGGATCCGGTGACGTCGGTCGACATCGACCGCATGCCCTACCTCAACGCCGTCTGCCTCGAGGTCCTGCGGTACATGGCTCCGGCGCCAAACACGGTGAGGGTGGCCAACAAGGACACGACGGTGCAGGGCCAGTTCGTGCCCAAGGGCACCCGGATCATGCTGGTCATCAGCGCCCTCAACAGGTCGACGGCGCTATGGGGGCCCGACGCCGGCACCTTCAACCCGGACCGCTGGCTGGACCCGGTGCCCGGCAGCGCCGGCGGCGAGGCCTATACGGTCAACAACAACGGCGGGGCGTCGAGCAACTACGCGCTCATGACGTTCCTGCACGGGCCCAGGAGCTGCATCGGGAGCGCGTTCGCCAGGGCCGAGTTCGCGTGCCTGGTGGCCGCCTGGTTCGGCCGGTTCGAGTTCTCGCTCCAGAACGAGGAGGAGATGGACGAGAAGAACGTCGAGATCAAGGCCGGCATCACGCAGCGTCCCGCGAACGGGATGCGGGTGTGGGCGAGGGTCATGGAGGGGTGGTAGGAGGAGGAGATCTCCATGTCGTCGGGGCGACCCATGTTTATGATCGTTGCTGCTAAACTCCCCACAGCATTTATTCGTTTAACTTCTTGTTTGTTTGTTTGTTTGTTTGTATGTATGGATGACGACGAGGATGGCCCTTGTTTTGGCGGTACCTTTTTTTTTTTTTTTTTTTTTTTTTTTTGTATTTTTTTTTTTTTTTTTTTTTTTTTTTTTTTTTTTTTTTTTTTTGGCAATCTTTAGGATTTCTTTGATTTATCCTATCCTCATGAACCACACTCTCCGAAACGCGCGCCATTTGCTTCACCAGAAAATCGATCAAGTCCCATGATCACCGTCATGTCTTGCCTCATCCCCCGCCCTAACTATCAATATGGAAAAGGGAACAACATGTCATCCCATCGAATTAATTGATCACGGAGCAAAGCAGCGGGAGCCCGTGCTGAAACAAAGCGGACTCTTTCGTAATCGGAATCCAATGCGCGAAACATGAGACGCTGTAATATAATGGGGGAAAAATAGGACTAGCGAGCGCATCCCCCAGACTCCTCCACTGTGCGCCGCCCTGCCGTGCGGACGGACCATGCTATGCTACGCTGAGCTGAGTGCACAGGCTGAAGGGCGGCACACGGCAGGGCAAGGGAGCTGGCGCGCGCACGTACTCTGGGGCACGCGGCAGCGGAGAGAGGGAGGGGGAGATCGATCAGCGCACGGAAAATTAAGCACTTGCCCCACGCATAAAAGAACGGAGCAAAATTGGCCGAGATCGTTCATCCCTTGCCTCCTGCAACCTATTATTGTGTGCAGAGACGCTTATGCGTTTCTCTTCCCGTTGTCGCAAGGGAGCCCTCGGCCGCATCTTTTTGTTTGCGGGAGCTTCGATTCTGCTTCAGACCTGCATCATGTACTGCGGCTACGGGGGTCGTGCTCATTCAGCTTTTTCAGCCTCGATTCAGGTAGACGAGTGAC
This sequence comes from Magnaporthiopsis rhizophila, assembly GCA_003049465.1. NCBI lineage: Eukaryota > Fungi > Ascomycota > Sordariomycetes > Magnaporthales > Magnaporthaceae > Magnaporthiopsis > Magnaporthiopsis rhizophila. Next base: position 52,547 of record PYSS01000108.1, read on the forward strand.
GGTTTCGTAATGAGAGAAATGTTTGTATAGAGGGGTATCTAAGGTACGGTCCAAAAGCCAAACATGTGATGATGAGACGTAGCTCATGTTTCCCTGTAAATGTGCGATGATGATATATCCTGAACGCCAGTCTAGCCACAGTCGGGCGATATGGAGACGTATGAGATGAGATAGATGGTGAACAACAATTAAAAAAAAAAAAAAAAAAAAAAAAAAAAAAAAAAAAAAAAAAAAAAAAAAAAANAAAAAAAAAAAAAAAAAAAAAAAAAAACGGATACAATATTGGTAAAGGCGTAAAATGGCAATGGGCCTCTCTCATTTTCGGGCGAGTGCCGAGAACTTGAGCGGAAAGAAGGGTAGGCTAGAAGAGTAAAAAATGAAAACAAAGGAAGTCATGTAATGTAAGGATCACCTCCAGGTCGAATGCAGCCTGGTGCGGCGGCTGCTGCTCCTGGTGGGCCTCAGGCCGACGTTGCCGTGCTGCATCAGGCTCTTCCAGCGGCGGCTCAGGCAGGCGCGGTCGCGGCCGAGGCTGCGCGCGCAGTCCTCCCAGTCCTCGCGCGACAGGCGCAGCTTCTCGAGCACGAGCTCGACCAGGATCCGGTCGTCCTCGGCGCTCCACGCCTCGCCATCCGCCTCCACCTCGACGTCAGTCCCGGTCCCGGTCCCGGTGCCTGCTGGCTCGTGCAGCGCGTGAAAGTCGGACCGCTCCAGGCCCATGGGCACCACCGCCGGCGCTATCCGTGCGCGCTTTGGCGTGTGTAGCGGCTGCGCAGGGGCCTCGGGGTCTGTGTTTGCGTTCGCGCTTGTGTTTGTTGATGTTGATGTTGTTGACGTCGGCACGGCGACGCGAGGCGCAGTTTGCGTGGACGATGCGCCGCCGCGGGGCTCCAGGTCGCTGTCCGAGTCCGAGTCGGCGGCGGCGGTTGCCCGGCGCCTCTTGTTGGCGCCGCGCGGCGGTGCGCGCTTGGCGATCTTCTTGCGGGTCGTGACGGGGAGGTGGTCGCTCGGGGCGGGAGCCTCTGCCGTCTTGCGCGAGCGCAGGCGCAGCTTGAGCGGGCACGGCGCGTGGGCGAGCGGGGGCGTGGGGAGCTGACTGGGGTCCCTGGCGCCGCCGTTGTTATTGTCGCTGTTGATGTTGTTGACGTCGTCGCGGGAGCACGAAGCCTCGCGCGACACGGCGGGTGGCGTGAAGATCATCAGCCCGTTTCTGTTGTGGTGGTTCGGCTGCTGGTGGTGATGCGCAAAGGCGGGCGGCGCGCCGAGGAGGGACTGCAGGCTGCGGCAGGTGGCAACGATGTTTCCGAAGCCGAGCGCGCCGCCGCCGCTGTTGCTGCTGTGAGCCGGGGGCGGGCTGGCCGGGGGCGACGCGAAGAGCGCGGCCTGGAGTCGGGCGGACGAGGCGGCAGCGCCGTGCGACGGGTCGCAGGAGAGCGCCGAGGGCAGAAGCATGGTGGGAAACTGTTTGCGCGATGCGCGCGTTCTGGGGAGGGTTGTATTGTCTGTGCGCTGTGAGCGTCTTCGGTATGCGCGCAAGTTGGCTGGTTGATCGAGGGCGTTGTTTAGGCGATGCGACGGGAGACTGCGATCGCAATGAGGATGTTTTAATGTCGCACTTACTGCCCTACGCTTTGCAGAAGATGACGGTTTGTGTGTTGGAAAGATGGACGGTGTCGCAAAGGTGGGTGGTGGTGAGGAATGGAGGGTGGAGGGTTGGAAGGGTGCGAAGATCGAGAATAATGCGCCTAATAAGAAATGCGACGGGCAAGGTGAGTGGCACGGCGACCGACTGGGGGGAGAGGGCGGGCCCGGAAGCGTCGTGGCGGGCGTCTGCAGGCGGGTGAGGGTTCAGGTTGCTGCGAAATTTGCTGCAAGGGCAGGCCACCCCTGCCAGCAAAAAGTGGACACATGATGCACCCGCCCCATCAAAAAGTTGCGCAAAGCCCCTGACCGCCCATCTTTGATGGGCGCCTGGCCCGTCGCTTCTTCGTATCCCCCCCCGTCAAGTGCCGGCGGGAAAAGCAAGTATTCATGCCAGGTTCTTTGGTTGGTCTGGTCTGGGGAAAGAATGGCGCCCGTGCTGGGCCGAACAACGCTAGAGAACAGACGTGGCCAGGGACCGTTGCTCCTTGGACGTGCAACGGGTCGTTGAGCTGACAGGCGGTGACTGCCGCTTGACGGACGGCCACAGCACGCTCGACCTTTTTGGCGCCTCGACTGCCAGCCTGGCCCTGCCCCATCGGCGTCCAGGCCGGGCCCAGAACCAAAGTCGTGTTCCTCCGATATTGGGCAGCAGATCCCACAACGGCCAGCGAGACCAGCCGCGGATGGTCCCAATGGATTTGCAGGGAGAAGAAAATGCCCCCATGGCGGCTGACTCGCTCAACCTTTTGTGTCTTGCATTAAAATACCCGCCCGATGCACCGCTGCGCTACGACCTGGCTAACTGTCCAGAGACACCGCAACCGCGTGGACAAGCATGTACACGTCGAGTCTACCTTGATCCGTCAAGCGCCCGGTTCTTGCCGCGAGGGAGCGAGATGGTGTGGTGTGCGTCGTTTTGTCTCGCTCTGGTCTGAGGTCAGCGTCTATTAGCCTGGCGGGCTTGTCTGCGCATTGCATCAACGTCTCGCCCGTGGTGGTGTGGAGGGTGGTCTCGGTTGAAAGCCCGACAGGGCTGCCTGGTCTAGGTTTGCTCGAGCGTCTTTCACGGCCGCCGTGACGTGACAATGACAGTCCAAGGAACCGTGGGCCGCCCGCACATGATACGGTACATAGATACATTCCGTCGGACGCCTCCTGGGCTTCTCGGCCGTGACGCACCGCCAGCCGGTACTTACCTAGGTACTCAGCTCGGGCCCGCCGCTTCACTCCCTCCATAACCCGGTTCGACGTCCCTCCGGCGTTTGATTTCATGTCGTAGGTTCCCTTGATGCTGCATCCCTCGCCGTTGGCGGACTGAAAGCAGTAGCAGATATGGGCTAGGGCAGGGTGGGGCGATGAGGAGGACATTGTCCGTGGGCGAGAGGGGGTGTCCTGCATGCGGTATCGATGTCTCGACGTCGCGCACCGACGACAAGATAAGCCATCGCCGCCCGCTTTCACCGCAGGCAATTATGGATGCTCTAACCCCACAAGCCCCTCCCGACACCCCAGCTACCGCTCGACTCTCTCATTCCTCCTCCCCATTCCTCTCCCACTCCTCCATGTGCATACGCTCACCGTTGCCCTGGTTGCGTCCTCCTCCCCTCCATCCCTCACACCGCCAGCTCAGTGCGATAAGCCCATGTGCGTGTTTTTGGCGAGATAGGTGTCTCGCCCACACGTCATTCGATGGTGCTCACGTACTACACAGCAAGCCACCATCTGATTTTTCCGGTCACCAGAGAGGGCCGTCTGGGAGGGAGGCGTGCCGGTGGAAGGGAGGAGGGGGAGGATCACGAGGCAACCAAGTCAGAGGCCTAGGCGCACCAGTCCGCACATCATCGAGGCCATAGGGGGCCGGAGGCAGATAGGTGGATGACCTGGCAGTCTACGGTCCTGGACCGACGTTGCACTGCTCTAATGACGCGTCGCGTCAGAAAAAAACGCGTAGCCGAACGCGTCGCGGGGATTTCGCGTTTAATTAGACGGAACGGAATTGTCCAATCAAACTCTGTTGCTTCTTCCCGACGGTGGGGCGGCATAACTGGATTGGCTCCCACCGTTAATCGACCCACCTATTTCCTAAGTGCTTGCGTCGACTTGTGGAGCATGCCTGGGCCTGTGGAGTCGGACCGATCGATTCTCTGTGGGCTTCTGCATTCTGCATTCGACGTCGTCTCTGCCTTGGTTGGTTAACCCGTTCAGGCGGGGGGGCGTCAGTCTACTCTTGACTTGATGCCCACTTCCTCGCCCACGCTAGCAGGCCGAACCGTTTCTTATGCCGTGCTGTACCTTACAGCAAGCAGCCCAGGAAGGCGGTCAGGTCGCCTTCGCCGTGCCGACAAACTGCCGAGCGATGCCACCTGGGATGCTTGGAATACGATCAGGGTCCTGGACCCTGAAAGCGTTTGCCGAAAAAGAGAGGCGGAAGGGGTAAGGGTGTTTCTTGATGTGGATGGCTAAACGACTGCTAAGGAGAGGAACGTGCCTGGTAAACAGGTGCGTCGTATCTGGGGTCGTCCCATGTCTGCCTGCCCACCCTCCACTGATCTTCGCCGGCCCCAGTGTCCGCGCGAACACGCCATCATCCTGGGGGCCTGGGGCGAGCTGAATGAGGACGTTCTGATATGTGTTAAGCATTTGACATTTCGAGTAAAACAAAGCATTCTCGAGCTTTCGTTTTTTTTTTTTTTTTTTTTTTTTTTTTTTTTTTTTTTTTTT
>PYSS01000108.1:56916-106863 GCA_003049465.1 Magnaporthiopsis rhizophila
TTTTTTTTTTTTTTTTTTTTTTTTTTTTTTTTTTTTTTGTGTCGCGACTCAGCTCCCCAGCTTCAAAAACCCAAAAGATTGGGGGCTGACACAGCAGGATGATGTCTCAAAGCGGCGCACGGCTCGAGCTCCTTCTGGGCCCGAGAATGCACGACATTGCAGGCGGCTGGCTGCATCCAGTCGCTGGTGAAAATTTGCATTGACTCCAGTCAAAGACCTACGGATAAGAGCGTACGCCAAAGCTCACACACAGCCTTTTTCCAGCCAGATTCGCATCGTCCACGTGGAAAAACTCGGGTGGTTGGATTCTTCCAGGGGTTTGCCGCCGCCTTGTGCTAGGGCGTCATTCAGCGCAAGCAGCCGAGAGCCAGCCGATGATATCTTCAACCACCCTGTTTCCACAAAACCGAATCGGGCGTCGCCGGCGCCACGCAGAGGAGCCGGAAGACTGGGGACCATCTCCTAGACGCCATCGCTCTCTTATCTGGCACGGCAATTCACTGGCTGGATACCCGATCGGCGCCTCGGCGCTTGTTTCTGTCCATGGTACAGCGCTAAGCGGCAAGCCGCTGCTATATCTTCGCCGCACCCATGCAAGTCAGCTTTCGGCTCGTCCTCCGGTCTGGCCTCGGAGACATGGTTCCATGATGGAGATCAGATTGCCAATGGGCCTCCACTTGCGGTTTTGGAGAGTTGTTGGCGGCTTAGAAAGGCTCAGACCTCCGCTAAGAAGACGATGTCGCCATCTCCAATGGTCCCATGCCCGCTCGTGCGCGCCTTCCATCCAAACCGTCGGGCGCTTCTGGATCGTAGCATTTGGCGAAGCCTCTCCCGCTGAACTACCCGAGGCGCCAGCCGTTTTCCGCTAGCCGCCAAAAAAAAAAAAAACACCCGGGCCTTTGTTGAGTCCGAGGGGCACAGGCCACAGAGACCAGAATGACCTCAGGACCAGACCAGGACCATCACCATGTGTCCAACCGCCTTCGAGCGCGTCCGATAGGATTTTACTAGTGCGGGCTCGGGGCTGCATCAGGATCGTTGAAACGGCGTGCAAACAACGAAGCGCACTCTCCGCCGGGGTTTAGTGTCGTTGTTTTGAAACACGCTTAGGCAGGATTGTTTGCGTCGTGATCTTCTCTGCCAGCTCTTGGTTCTGACCCCCGCGCGCCACAGGCACTACGCTACGCAGGGGACGGGCTCACCGGGCCTGGAGCTTATCAGAGCCCTCGACGCTTATTGGAGATGGCCGCCCGCTGAGGCTCGAGAGATGGCTCGTGTCGGCGAGCTGTCGGCCGCGAGTGCCTCATCCTCCTTCCTGCCTGTCCAATTCCCGCACTCCTGGCGATGGATCATTCTTTATTATTATGTCCCACGCCATCCATTCATATGTGTTTCAACCAACGCTGTCTTGCTGTCCGATCCGTCGTTATCGCCGCCCATACTCTCACGTGGCAACGGGCCTGGTGCCCATCTCTCTTCCTTGGGTGTCTCCTTGCGTCTACTCTCTTTCGTTGTGTGTGTGTGCGAGGCTCGCACAAGGACAAGACGATGGTTTCTCGCTTCCTGTCCCTACAGTGTTGAGATCTCTCATCGGACCTACTACCAACCTAGCGACCCGAATCTGCCGCCATCACGACCTTTCCTTTTCTTTTTTTCTTCGTTTTTTTTTTTTTTCCTTCCCGGACGATTCGGCTTTTTATTGGTGGTTTGACCTCCTGCGACATCTCGCTTTCGTCCGGCTTGGCTGGCTACTCTTCTCGCGACTAGGCCTTGTTCTCCGACGACCAGCCGAGCTCTATCGCGGTTCCCTCATCATCTGTGGTGAGGTGGAGGACTCCACTCGGTCGTCTTCATCATGCCCGTCCTTCCGAGACGGGCTCAAGAAGATGCAAGTGGTGCGGAAAGCGGATGGACGACAAACCGAATTATTGTTGTAGCGGCTTCAACAGGTACAAAACCCACCAAGTCAACACCTTGATATGTCAACATGACAGGCTAACCATCGCTGCGACTTATAGGAACTGGGGTGCTCTTTCTAATACTTGTCATCCTCACATTATATCGATATCGCTCCAGGTTGTCGTGGTTCACCTGGCGCAGCGGGGCGCCTTCGTGGGAGGTAAAGACACTTGCGGCTGGTGGGGGCAGGGAAGGCCACTACACCCGCAGGGAGAGCTGCCATGTGAGAAGCTCTCTCGGCCACGACCAGGACCCGGCAGCCATGTTCACGGCCCTCACGCCGCGGGAATCCGAGACGGATAAATCGCCAAGCAGCTCGCCGAGAAGCTCTCTTCCACCAAGGCTCCCCTCCGCCATGCTTGACTTTTCACAAATTAGCCCTTCGACCTTGGTTCCCTCCTATGCCGTTTCGGCGATTACATCCCGGGACAGGGGCGGCTCGATCAAGGCCATCCAGTCGCCTATCGCCGCAGCCATAGACAGCAGACTGGCTCTCCCGGACCAAAGGGACATGGGGCGGAACAAACTGCCCATGGACCGTCTTGAGGGTTCTTCACAAAAAAGATCCTCTTCGATGAGGTCGAGCTCGAGTTTTTCCTCGGACACGTCGTTCCACAGCGCAGAATACCGCCTGCCTCCATGTCCCATGAGCCGCAGCTATGAGGCGATCGATCTCAGCGAGGGCATCGACGGTGGCCCTGTGACGAGCTTAAGCCCGCCTCCGCCTGCCCGCCCCCCGAACAGTCGCGACCCGGCCCAGGATTCTACCAAGGATAATAATGCGGGCAAAGAACTGGATGCCACGTCTGAATGGGCGCTGATCAAGTCCCGTGTCGAATCGCGGTCGGCGGCGAAGCCCAAACCGCATGTGGATGATGGCCTTTTGGCTGCCGCGGCACTTGCATGGTGGGAGGCGTCGGGAACGCGAAGCTCGCCCGAGCGCCGCCGTCGGTACTCGCAGCTGGGGGAGCGAAAGCGTGTCGAGTCTACCCTCGGCGCCCCCGCCGCCGCCGTAATTGCCGCGACGTGGAGGAGGGACTCGGCAAGGCTGTCCGGCTTGGTCGCGGCGGCCGCTTTCAATAGCGGATTCGGACTCACATTCCCATCCTCGTCCCAAATGCCGACGCCGGAAGCGCTGCCGGGAGGGCCAAAGTTGGCTCTCACATACGGTCCCGCGCACTCCTCCGCCGGGCCGAGCAGCAGGAGGAGCATGTCGAGTGGTGGGTTCGGCGCCCGCGGCAACTGGCAGCAGCCAACGCGGGGCGGCAGCGATAGTGACGACTATCTCAACGCTAGCGGCTTCAGCCATCGCCGCCGCCGGCGGGAGGACGAGCACGGGCTTCTGGGGAACCGCACCACCGTCACCTCTGGCGGCGCTCGCAGAGCCCCTGAACATCTGCCCGACAGGCACCACGAGGCGGCGAGGGCCTCGCTGGCCCAGAGGAGGTTGAGCAAGCACCGCTACCAGTACCCAAACTTCTATACCACAAAGGTCGCAAGGAAGCTGCGGGGCGAGGAGCTTGCCGACCGACGCCAAAGGCACTCGCGGCAGCGGCTGCAAGGGGACTCCTCGTCGAAAGCGCAACAGTCGACGCCCAAAGAAAGCCGGGCCAGCGATTACGTCCTCCAGCTCTCTCACCACGATAAAGGCTTCAACTTTGGCTTTGAACTTTAGCTTTTGACGCGCGTACAGCCCAGTGTTTCCCCCTTTTTGTTCATCCCCGGTTTTTTCCCCTCCTTTTCTTGCGTGTCTGGCTTCTCTTTTTCCCCTTTTCCCCCTTCTTTTCTTCTCTTGAGGCGGCTGATTATGTTGCTTAACAGAGCGAGTTTTGTTCTTGTTTGGCTCAATAGTGTCACCACACAACCTGGTATCTCGGGAACGGGTGGGCAGGCACGTTGTGTAATCACGGGTGTCTGGTAGAGTCTTCAACCGCAGCGAGCAACGTAATTATCGGGCTGTCATTTAAACATCAACCCTTTGCCCTCTGTACAAATGATTTCGTATATATATAGGTAGCTAGAGGAATTTTTTATCGTAATGTGTCTACCACCGGAATTGGCCACAACCGCACAGTTGCTGTCTCATGTGCCATGGATACCATGCAGACACATGTGGCCCACGTCGGACTAGTAGGCCCGCATAATTACCGGTCGAGGAGGTTGGTTTTGGTACCCAATCGAAGGATGCGCTGATGAGATTGTGCGACCCCGGGACGGGTGATGCACTGTGGCATCGGCACAAGCAAGCGGATCGGATACCTGGCCGGGCTAGGCTAATTGCTTGTTGCTTGGGGAAGGTTGCGGGGTTGCCGGGGCTAGCAGATGCGCTTCTTCGGAGGTGTAATCATCACACAGTAACTCGTACGTTCGTGCCCACAGCAGTCAACTTGCCCCGGCCAGGAGTGAGTGCGGTGAGAATACCCTACTGCATGTGAGCGTTCATTTGATTCAGACTTGACGGTATCGCCGCCGCCTCTGGTGCGGGAGGCAATTTTTGGACTGGGGGAACGCCCCGCCAAGAGCGCGTGCCGGGGAGGTACCGGACCAGTGGTGGGTGGAGCGTCCAGTCCGACAGGCAGGCCGATGCCCAAGGGCCAGAGCGGGCAGCCCACGCACCGTGCAGAACCTAAGTGGCTGCGACAGCCATCAACAATCAACCCTGTGCTGGGTCGCTTGCCAACAAATCCGTCATCAGCCCAGCCTCCACACTCCACCTCGACCGCCCGCCCGCCGCCTGCCCAGTCGAGTCGAGGACAACCAGGTTTGCCAAATCACGACCCCGAGGCGGCTCACCTCGTTCGGAACTGCGGCAGCAGAAAGAGGGCGATAACCGTCCGCGTCTGTCCCCTCGTTCCACTCCTGCTTTTCTGTCTGCTCGTCCACTTCGGCAGCATCCGACGCCCTGATCGCCCGTCGGGAACTCGGTCCTGTGTCAGTCAATCCCCCCCGATAAGCATCTTCGCCAAGAACCGCCGCATTTTCTGGCGTCCATACCCCCAAAGAAAAACCCGCGTCTGGAACACTATCGCATTCAACGCTCTGGGCGGCACCTGCAAGATCCAGCCTCGAGGCCTCGCTCGCCTCCCATGAGGTAGAATCGACGTCGTCATCATGGGCAACACCAACACCAAGGAGGCCCGGGATGTCGCCTCGCCCCGCTCTCCGCACGACCCGCGCTTTCCCCAGCAGCAGGACTCGGCGGGCCAGTCGTCGTCGTCTCGGCACAGGTCGCGCACCAGCCGCTCCGACCTCGGTAGCCTCCTGGGCATCAGCCAGGCCTCCTCGTCGTCGGCCCAACCGCCCTACGAGCGCCGCGAAACTAAGCAGGAGCGGGAGGCCCGGAGGCTCGAAAAGGAGCGCCAGGCTCGCGTGATAGAGCGCGAGAGGAGCCTGAAGGAAGAGCATGTGGATGGTGGCTATCTTGTGACACTGGGCACCTATGTCGGCCCGGAGGACTACAGCAAGCCCACCGTTCGGCAGCTACAGGTACGTCCAACCTCAACTCACCGTCCTGGTCTTCCATGCCCGCCCTTCTACCGCACGTTCGCATCGCATGCTGACCCACTGCCTTCGTCGTCATTCTAGATTGAGCGGAAAATTGCGCCTTTTTGGAGGGGCTTGAACGACTTCTCCGAGACATGGACCGAGCACCAGATAGTTGCTGTTGCTCGCGGCCTTCCCCTTCCCGCGGCCGACGCGCCCCCTCCCGAAGAGCTCATCCCCAGGCCCATGTCTGCCGATCCGGCCTCGACCTCGTCGCAGAATCTGAACAGCCTCACGATCCCCATGGGCGGCAGGACACAATCGGCCGCTTCCGACAGGAGCCGGTCTGGCCTTGGCTCCGCCATCCCGTCGCCGTCCTCGATGATCCGGAACGGCTCGCCCTTCAAGCATCGGCCAAAGGCCATCGCGGCGGCACTTAGCATATCGTCTCGCAATGGCTCGGCGACCGAGATATCCCCTCGCGAGATCAAGCTTGCGCGCGATCCATTCGTCAACGGGCAGCCGCTCGAGGTGTTCTTGTACAAGGACGCCGCAGAGTGCCCAATCTGTTTTCTTTACTACCCGCCCTACCTCAACCACACGAGGTGCTGTGACCAGCCGATATGCAGCGAGTGTTTTGTGCAGATCAAACGAGCCGATCCTCACTATCCTGAAGGTCACGGAGAGGCCGAGAACCCCGAGGCGAACCCCGAGGAGCAGGCGGGGCTCCTCATATCCGAGCCGGCCTGCTGTCCATACTGCCAACAGCCCGAGTTTGGCGTCACATACGAGCCCCCTCCGTTCCGCAGGGGCCTGGCGTACTCCCACTCGGGGCCGAACTTGGGGGTTGGGGTGTCGGGGACGGCAATGTCCTCTAGCAGTTCACTGAGCTCGAACCTGTCGCCAACTTCCATGACGTACCCATCCACGCAGAACAGGAGACGGACGCAGTCGCTGTCTGCAAACGCCCCCAACGTCATCACCACCGACCGCGTCCGGCCCGACTGGTCGACGAAACTTGCAACTCAGCGTGCCCACGTCGCTAGGCGCGCTGCGGCCGCCACTGCACTGCACACGGCCGCATTCCTCATGGGGAACTCGGAAAGCAGGGGGTTCAGAATCGGGAGGCTCAGCAGACGCAACACGGGCAACGCATCGGCAGCAGGGCCCTCCAGCGGTGCTGGTGACGCTGGTGCCGAAGGTGGTGCCAGCGGCGGAGGCGGGGAGAGCGGATCGGCCTCGCCGGCAACAATGGAGCCGGGCCCTCGCGGCAGCTCTGGGCGGGGGATTCTCGGAGGCAACAGGAGGAGTCGTATGGAGGATCTCGAAGAGATGATGTTTGCCGAGGCCATAAGATTGTCTCTTGCCGCCGAGGAAGAACGAAAGCGTAAGGCTGAGAAGGAAGAGCGGAAAGAAGCTAAGCGCAGGGAAAAAGAGGAAAGGAAGGAGGAAAAGAAGGCGGCCAAGGCCACAGCGAAGGCCGGCGCATCGGGACCATACGCAGGGAGCCCTGGCGGGAGTGGGCACAGCTCTCTCAGCGGCAGCTCTCTGAGTCTGCCGAGCCTGGGTCTGGGCCGCCGTCGGGGCAATAGTGCTGCATCCAATCTGCGGGTTGAGGCCAGCGTTGCCAGCGCCATGGCGGCGACGGCAATCGCAAGTCCCAGCGTCTCGAGCGCTGCGCTCGCGGGTGACAAGGACAAGGGGAAGGGCGTCGAGCGTTCACCGCCGTCGTCGGCTACCAAGGAGCCGAGCACCGAGGGCGAGCCGAGCTCGACGAGCGGTTCCTCGTCGTCTGCCGCCCAGCCCGTTCCGTCGCCATCCCATCGGCCCGCCGGGCCATCGCATCTTCGACAAATGAGCAGCGCATCCTCCATCGCGAGCTCGTCGCTCAGTGACACAGCTGCTGGTAGTCACATGGTCCAGTCCCATATGCACGACCCCCGCGCGAGTGGCCAGAGCCTGGGCAGCCAAAGCACTGCCAGTGATGACGCAGGAGGGCAGGGGGTCGACAGGGGAGACCCCGGTAGCAGCACGGAGCCCATGCTCAACTTTACCAGTCTCGCCGAGATGGTGGGCGTGCAGCTCGAAGGTGAGCATGCTGGGAACCGACCGTCCGCCACCGGCTGCGATGCTCCTTCCGGCGAAAGAAGCGCGGCACACGCGAGCGATTCGGCCAAGGAGGAGGCTGAAGAGCAGGAGGTTGAAGACGTCACTGGCCCCGCCAAAACATTATCTACCGGACCAGGCCAGAACGGCGGCAGCAGGGCTCCGAGCCCGGCGCCCATCAACACGGCCCAGATTTCCCCGCCGCCAGAACTGATGGTGACGCCGGGCACTCCGGCGGTTGTCGAGGATGGGATCGAGGGTTCCAAACAACTTGGGGTCACGGAAGTGGTGCACAATTCGAGCTGAGGCCACCCTCGCACCCTCGCACCCTCACAAAAACAACAGGGGCAAAGCGAATCACATATTTGAACACCGTTGACCAAGCAGGGAAAACAACGTTGAAAGGGCCTAGCCAAGTGCTAGAACACACACTCACGATGCGCTTCTCAGAAGCGGTACAAATTCCGCATTAGCCTCCAGTGAATCTGCCAACACATCCAGGCGTTCCTCCCTGCCTGCCATACCAAGCACATTTTGCCTCGCATTCTCTTTTCCCTCTTCTTAATATCTTTCACTTATTGTTTGCTTTATTTTGGAACACACCGTTGTCCTAAACGTGATCTTTATTATCTAGATATGCCTTGATGATTTCCAAGGCGTGCGGAACTGTTGCATGGCGTCGGAAATCGGCGTTATGCAGTGAAGGATTTTTGGGTCGTTGGTCTGGCGCCAGGACATGGTCTGGTATTTTTTTTGTCTGTCCTTTCTGCCGAAGAATGGCTTCGTCACTTTTCTATGGAGATAGCACCGAGTCGGCTTAGTTGTTTGCTCCGTAACGAGACAGTGACTGGCAACGTCGTGTTTCTTTGACCCCCTGCCCGTCCCGCGACATGACCACCGCGATTTTTCTTTTTTTCTTTTCGTTTGGTTCAAGCATATGCGCCTGAGTTTGCTTATAGAACCAACAACAACACTGTGGCCGCCGCGGCACGCGACATTTTCCTTTAGATGCCGGCAAACATCGACCGCCGATACTGAGATGCTACTTACTTTTCAGATAACTAGGTGGTTGCTATACGGTTCGCGATCTAGAACGGAAAAAACATACCCAACAAACCAGAGGGCTGATTCACGCACCGCCGCCGCTGGGACGGTGCGTGTCAAACCACCCTCGGGGCGGGCTCTCCCAGCTGTAGTCCTTCCACTCCCCGAGGATCGGCCACAGCACCCGCCGCACAAACTCGCCCACGTCAGACGGCCCCGCCGCGATCTCCACGCCGGCGCCGGAAGGGTCTTTGACCTTCGCCAAGGGCGGCGGCGGCCCATTCTCAACAGAACTTTCGTCGCTCTCGGGCCCGAGCCTCAACCCCAGGACCTTGACGACGCCGCGCCACTCCTCCACCGTCTCCTCGAGCTCCTCGACGCTGGTCACACCGATGACGGTGGCGCCAACCTTGTTTTCGCTGCCACCTCTACCGACGGCGAGCCCCGCGGCGGCGGCGGCGCGGCCCCAGGTCTCGAGGGCGAAGCGTATAGCCACCCGGGCCAAGGTGCTACTACCGTCCCCGGCGGCAGCGGCGGCGGTGCGCATCTCGACGCATGCGGCCCGCAAGCCCTCAGGGGCCGGGTGCCACGATCCCTGGGGCCCGACCGAGATCGAGGGGGCGAGCAGGCCCATGCCGACGATGCTGGCGTTGAGGACGACGTCGACGCCGGCGGCGCGGAAGCGGGCCAGCGTCGCCGGGTCGGCCAGGGTCGTGTTCTGGATGGTGCAGTGGCAGTAGCTCAGGACGGCGTCGAGGGTGGTGGTGCGACCGCTTCTGCTGCTACTGCTACTGCCGCCAAGCGCGGCAATCTTCTCGGCCAGGTCCAACAGGCGCGGGATCGGGTAGCCGCTGATGCCGACGTGGCGGACCTTGCCGCGGCGCTGCAGGTCCCAGAGGGCGGGCATGGCGCCGAGCACGTCGGCATCGGTGACGAACTCGACATCGTGCAGGTAGACGAGGTCCAGGTAGGGGGTGCGCAGGCGCTCGAGCGAGCGGTGGACCGAGGCCGTGATGGCGGCGGGGCTGTAGTCGAACAAGGTCGGGCCTACGCGGCCGGCCTTGCTGATGAGGAGGTACGAGGAGCGGGGGCATCGTGGTGATGGTGGTGGTGGTGATTGCTGGGGCTGAGAGCTGTTGTTGGTTCTGTTGCTGCCTTGGACGGCAGCGCTGATGGCCTCGCCCAAGAGGATCTCGGCGGGGCCATAGTACGGAGATGTATCGAACGCGCGGATGCCCAGCTCAAAGGCGCGCCTGATGATGTCGTGGACGGGCAGCTTGGTGGGGTCGTGGACGTACTGGATGTTGAAGGTGGCAGTGCCGAGAATCAGGGGCGGGAGCACGGCGGAGAGGGTGAGGCGCTTCGCGGGGCTGGACGGGTCTTGACCTTGGCCGTTTGTAGGCGAAGCCGAGCTCCGGCTCGGCACACTCGGATCGGCCATTCTGGGGACCTGGGCTATGCCGTGTTAGGCCCAGCGGGCAAGAAGCGTGTAGTAGGTGCCGCTGGTGGCGCAGGTTGGATGAATACCAATAGAGAAGATCAGCCGGGAGAACAAAGCGGTTAAAATCGCGGCCATGTGCAGAAGATGCGAGAGCAGAGGGCTTCCATTCTGGGACGTACCGACCAAGAAAGAGAACAACACATATCAGTGCCGTCAGAGCTTCAATTGCGCGGGTCCTACGCGTGAAGCCAGCAGGCCAGGAAATGCCCTGTTTGTTTATTTGTTTCTGCTTGGCCGCTTCCCCCGAGCCGAGCGAGTCAACCGACTCTTGGTCCGAATGTTGTCCCGAAAGTCAAAATGGTTGTACGGTAGGTAGCCTCAAGCTTGTCTGTCCGCTACGCTGTCGGAAAGAACAGCTCAGTGCGGTGTTACCCCTCGCGTCATCAAGATAACAAATCGTCGGTGGCTTGCGTAGCATCTACTAGGCACATACCTACCTTGGGGACGTACGTACGTGCCAAGCATGTCGACGATCCGCATCGGGCCGTCCAAGCATCATGGATCGACCGTTATCATCTATGGCTTCTTATTCACCGGAATGACGGCGAGCACATGATGTGTCATGCATTTGAAAGCGGATTACGGCGCGCCGACGACGTCACACCAGACATATTCTTTTCGGCAGGTCTCTTCCTTCCTCACTGCCTAAAACGGAACTGAGTTTAAGCGTCGTCCGCTACCCCGCGGGTGCCTGCCTCTCCCATCCTGAGCTTCATTGGTCAGAAGGAAGCTGCGGCTCACGATCGACCTTTTTGAATATATTAAAATCCTACCACACTCTCGGCACTCCCCCGGCGGCCCGATTTATCCCCCTACCAATCACCGTCCTAGCATTGTCGGCATCTCTTCCTGGTACGAGCAACAATGATGGCGCCGGTAAACGAACACACGAGCGTACTTGTCGGGTTATCGGCTTTGCCAACTGGGCGGGACAACTTGCCAACACCAGCCTAATACCACCCCCTGTCGTACTCAATATGCATCATACCATAGGCATGTCGTATTAGTGTCCCGCTATCGCGGCTTGGCGGCGCCATCTGTGCCACCGTTCTTTTTCGTCATGAGCCCTGGAACGATGACGAGCTGGCGGCGGGTGTTTTGAAAGGCTGCTGGCAAGCGCCTTATCTTCCTGATGTCCTGAGCCATATATCACCACGCGTCCCTGGCTCTCGTTGCCGGGGAGCCCAAATTTGCCTGCTGGACCACCCACCTATGTAGCAGATTCGCAAGCCACCATGCGCCCGTCTATTGCCGCTCTTTTTGGAGCTGTCGCCCTTTTGGGTGGCAATGGTAATTTTTGAAACTCCCTCTACTTTTCAACGAAGCTTATTTCGTCAATTATGTTGTCTTTGCGGGAAATTTTGCTGACATTTCTGATTCACCCATCTATCCAGCACTGGGCCAGGACTCGGTTCCATTTCTCGACCCCTTGACTGGTTTCACCTTTGCCAAATACGAGAACGAGCTTGGAGTGTCCTACAGTGTTGCCGTGCCCGATGGCGTTGCCGCTGGGAAGCCGTACGATGTCGTCCTCCAGATGACTTCCCGCAAGGATCTCGGCTGGTTTGCCATGGCCTGGGGAGGTTCCATGACCTATAACCCGATTGCGCTGTCCTGGGCCAACGGAAATGAGGCTGTTCTCACATCTCGGATGGCATTGTGAGTGTGATACCTGGAGCACCATTGCCCGCACATGCTACCTACACACATATTCTGGCCAGCGTGTGTAGAGCTGACCTGCTTCCCAGCGGCTATTATGTGCCCCTTGCTTATACGGACGCCAAATACGAGATCCTTCCCAAAGGCACTTTTGTCAACGCGACTCACTTCCAGGTCACTGCCAAGTGCAGCGGGTGCACCAGCTGGGGCAACGACGACATCGGCGTCACCTACCTGGAGCCCAAGGGGGATCAATACTTTGCCTTTGCCTACTCGTCCACTCCCGTAGACGAGCCGAACAACCCCGAGAGCGGATTCAGCATGCACGACTCGACAGGCCATTGGGTCCACAGCTTCGCACAAGGCGTAAATCCGGACTTTGAACAGCTGCTGTCGAAAAACCTCGCTGGCGCCAGACCCGGTGGAGGCAGCAGCCGCAGTTCGTCTCTGGCCGCTCCGCCAGACCTTCCGTTTCCGACATCTTGCAGCTCTGTCCCCGCCCCTCGGTTCCCCTATACCCTTGCCTCGGGGTGGAAGGCTACAAAGATAGCCGGCAACCTGACGAATCCTCGGGGTCTCGCGTTCGACCTACTCGGCAACTTATTGGTGGTACAGTCTGGCTACGGGGTTAGCGTTCACACCTTTGGCGCCAATGGGTGCATCAACGGCACCAAAGGTCTGATTCTCAACTCGGGACTAAACCACGGCCTGGCGGTGACTCCGGACGGGAAGCACTTGTACGCTTCGTCAATGACCACGGTCTGGAGATGGGACTATGATGCCCGCACCCGCAGCGTGAGCAACCAGGTGGTTGTAATCAAGGGCATGAACAACGGCGGGCATTCGACCCGCGCTCTATGGCTGGCTCCCAAGAACCCAAACATCATTCTGGTTCAAGTTGGATCCAACTCCAACTGGGACCACGCGTCTGGGAACCCGGCCGAGGGCCGCTCCGACATTAGAGCCTTTGACCTCAGCAAAACCCCCGCAGGTGGTTACAATTACGTTGGCGGGGGTTTCCAGATGGGCTATGGGCTGAGAAACGCAGTCGGTGTTGCCTTTGATCCCAACGGGGATGCCTGGGAGGTCGAAAACAGCGGGGATGTTAGTACATAGTCCCCGCCACTTCCAGCACGTCAAGCGGTGATTGTTGGATCGTCAGACTAACCGGTGAACAGAGCTTTACGCGCACCGTCAACGGTGTAAGCACAGATATCCACCACGAAAACCCTGCCGAGGAGCTCAATTACTGTAGGTGCCGTGGTATTTATATGGACATGAGCCTGTCTGGGAAGAAAGCAACGGAGGCTGACAAAGACGTGATGGTTCTGTTTCAGTGGGCGACCCAACCAAGCCAAACAACCAGTGGTATGGCTATCCGACGTGTTTCACTGTTTGGGACCCCTCTGTCTTCCGCGACAAGACAGACTTCAAGACAGGCGACCAGTTCGTCGTGACGCCAAACTCGACATTCAACGACGCGCACTGCAGCGGAAAGGCGGTGGCACCCACGCTGTCGTTCCAGGCCCATTCGGCGCCCATCAGCGGCCTCTTTGACGACGCGGGCAACAACATGTACGTGACGTTCCACGGCTCGTGGAACCGCCAGCCAGCCACGGGCTACAAGCTCGTTCGGATCCCGTTCAAAAAGGATGTGACGCAATACAGGCCGGTGGCGCCACCAAACTCCAACAAGGGTTACGAGGACATCATGTGGAGCGTCAACGTCGAGCGGTGCACTGGCAACACGTGCCTACGCCCCGCCGGCCTGGTGTGGGACAATGCGAAGACGAGGCTCTTTATGGGGAGCGACAACAGCAGGGAGGGTGAGCTGTTCATCATCACGTACGAGGGGATTTAGTGTGCGTTGAGAGTCGTCCTGGTTCGGACTAGGTCGTTGATTTCTAGATAGATACGACATAAACTCGGTGAGAACCGACGAATCCATACCGCGTCCGGGCCCGTAAAAGTGCCGCCAAGCTCACCCTGAAGCTGCAACCGGCTGCAGTAGGCCGCTCCTGAGGAAGGGGATTTCAACGCCGAGAACCTCGCGGGTGGCGGCGTCTTTGACAAAGACAACCCTCTCAAGAGCCTCGCCTCCGTAGTGCAGCCAGTCGGCAAACGCCCAGAGGAGGCAGTCGTGCTCCGAGAAGCCGGCGCCCGGCAGGCCCGACCTGCGCGTGATGGCCGTCTCCCACCAGATCCGCCAGTCCTCCCGCACGACGGCCCTCTGGCTGGCCGCCCCGGAGGACGTCCGGACGTCAACGATGCCGGGGACGGACACGCCGGTGGGGAAGATGCGATACGCAGCCGCCGCCGTGTCGTTGGGGCCCGTCCCGGGCATGAACCCGCCCAGCGTGGCGGCCCAGATGCGCGGGACGGCAGCCAGCACGTCGGAGCCGTTGCTCCCCAGCGCCGCGATGCGCAGCACACCGTCCCCACCATCGTCCCAGGCTATGGCGGCGCTGGCATTGGCACCGGCACCCGCCGCCGAGGCAAAGCGGCCGACGTACCCGAGACGCTCCGCCTCCTCGTGCGCGGCGTCGTCGACGGCCGGGGCCAGGACCGACAGCGCGGCGTCGAAGATGTACGTGAGCCCGTCGCCCGCGCCGGCCGTCAGCACGACGAGGCCGACGCCGAGCTCGGGCACGACAGCCAGCCGCGAGCTGTAGCCGTACGCGGCGCCGCCCTTGGAGTAGACGGGAATGGAGCGCGGGCGCGTCGGGATCAGCAGGTGCGGCGGCGGGACGTAGATCTCCCACGGCGACCCGACGAGGCTGTTGCGCGAGCCGGCGAAGGCGGCCGGCTGCAGCCACTCGCGGACGCGGGTTGGCGTCTGCAGGACGGTTTCGGACAGGAGGGAGTGGGTGAAGGCCGAGAGGTCCGAGAGGGTTGAGACGAGGCCTCCTCCGCTGTTTATGTTTACGTCCCTGCGTTAGCCCACTGCTGTCACGTAAAGGAAGGAATAACAGACTAAACATGTCGTTCGCAGCCCCTGAAGGGGAAAAAAAAAAAACTCACGGTGCATTTTCACCATAGGGAGACCCCCACGTATTCTCCATGGGCGGAATCACAGCCAGAGAGTCGTTCCCGGGGCTGGGAAAAGTGCTGGTCATGTTGAAAGGGCCGGTGAGGAAATGGGCGAGCTGCTGCGTGTAGTTCATGCCCGTTGCGGCCTCGACGGCGTATACCAGGATGGTGAAGGCGACGTTGGAGTACACGGGCTTCCCCATGGGCTCGGCGACGGGCCGCACCGTGAGCATGGCCTTGAGGAGCTCTAGGTATTATTGATTGCGTTTTAGAGGGTTGAAAAAAGAAACCAAGCCAAGGGAGACGAGCTTACGTTCTTTGGAGCAGCCCTTGTTCAGGCCAATGACACCGCAAGGAGGGAGGTCTGTGTCGTTGATGGGAGGAAAGCCCAGGGACTGGAAGTAGGACTTGAGGAAGTAGAACTCGGAGAAGCCGTCTGCCGATTCATCAAAAAAAAAAAAAAAAAAAAAAAAATAATCAGTCAGAGCGTAAAGATTGCATCAGCAGGCGCATAGAGTCTAGGCGCTTACAGTTGGGCGGAAGACCAGAGAGCTGAGACGCCAGGTGCCGGAGCGTGATGTTATCCCACGACATGGGCGACGATGGGCTGCTCAGCTCGGGGAGGTACTTTGTGACGGCATCGTCCATGCGCACGCCGCTCCGGATGGCGACGGCGTCGGTGAGGACCTTGGAGATGGAGCCGATCAGGTACTGCGAGTCCCTGTCGATGCGCTTGGTGCCCCGGACGTTTTTGGACGCGAGGTGGTGATACTCCCAGAGCGGGACCTTGGCGTCGCGCTGCCCGACCGAGACGAGCGCGACCGAGAAGGACCCGTTCTCGACCGCCCAGCCGGCCTCGACGATGCTGCCGTTGACGGCGCGGTCAAACGCCTGCGCCAGCTGGTCTGCGGCGCGGCGGAAGGCGGGCGAGGAGCCCAGGTCTCGGGGTGGCGGGACGATGGGGCCCTGGGGGCGGCAGCTGAGGTTGGCGGCTGCCTGGCATGCGAGCCCGAGCAGGACGAGGGGGAGGATCATCTTTGTAAGGCGTGAAGCTGCTCAATCTTCAAAGAGGCTCTCAGGTTGGAGGCGCGGTGGTTGAAGAGCAGTGGAACAAAGACGGGGAGCACATCGCGGGCATGTTCGCTTTAATAGAAGCCCGGAGCTGTCAAGAAACGCCGTGATGATATTCTCACTCTCTTCCGTCCCGGAACGTGGGAAACTGCCTTGGCGAGTCACGATGATCATGGCTACCTAGAAGACGCTGTGCGGACTTTTCGTATCAGCTACATGCGGATTGAACGCGACGGATACGATGGATGAAAGGGCTGTGTGAAGATAGATATGGCTTAGCTTACAGTAGCGGCCAGTGATTGGGCATGAATTGGTGCGACGTGCAAAACAAAATGCGCTAAGCTGGGCGAATGCGAAATACGGCGGCTGTCGAAGAACGTCCTGACCCACATTAGAAGCACAGCCAGTTACACGACTTGCGTAATGTCCCTCCCTGTGCCTTTTGCGTCGTTTAGATCGCGTTCATGTTGGTCGAGGGAAAATGCAGATGGATGTTTATGGAATGTCCAGCCACCTTGAATAAAATGACGTTACACGTAAGAAAACATGAGGGTATCAAAATAGTAAATATTAAGTGTATTTTTTTTCATAGCCCTTCCCACATCCTATCCATCCAGCTTCAGCTTGTACGAAACCTGCGTGTTCGTCTTCTTCTGCGCCGACCCCGTGCTGTTCTTGAGGAAGCAGTTGCCAAAGTTGGACAGCACCGCCAGGTCGGCCTGGAACGAGACGGCGATGCACTCGTTGCGGCCGAGGTTGCGGTTGTACGAGGCGCAAGCCTGTGCGCAGTGCGCGTGGTTGTACACGACGATGCCCAATATGTCGATCCCGGACCCGACCAGGTCCTGCCCGCACAGCGTCTCGAACGACGACCGGCGCTGGCCTAGGTTGATGTCGAGCGTCGACGACACGGTGGAGCAGTCGAAGTCGATGACGCCCTGCGTCGGCGGGACCGCGATCTTGGCCCGGGCGGCGTTCGGCGTCGACGTTGATGGCGTCGAGCTGCTGGTTGCCGTGGCGCGGACGGATACCGTTTCGGTCACCGTGCTGGTGGCGGCTGACGGTGATGCCGCGTTTTGTGGTGCCGCAGAGGCGGCGGCAGCTCTGATGGAAGCTTTGGTTAGTGTTGGCTGTCTAAAGATATAGATGCCTGCGCATTTCCAATAATTCACCTTTTGGCATTCTCGACGGCGATAGAGCCGCCCACGCCGCCACCAACCGCAGCAACCACAATGACGATGGCCAGCGCGATGGAGAGAAAAAAGGTCGCCGGCCTCAGCCCCAGGATACGCAGGCCGTCGTCCTTGTCCCCACCACCTCGCGCCACCATCGCCTGCCCCGGCGGCGGCGGCGGGGGCGGCGGCCCAAACGCGCCCTGGGTCGTCGTCGTGTACGTGGCCGACGGCGGCGGCGGCGAGCTCGAGTGCCAGCCCATCGAAGGCGCCACCGACGCAGGGTAGACGCTGGGGACAGCGGCGGCCGCCGTGGTGCTGCTGTGCTGGTCCGTCGGGTAGTTTGGGATCGCGCTGGACGGCGGGGGTGGCGAGTACTGTTGATGTTGTTGTTGTTGTTGTTGTTGTTGTTGTTGTTGTTGTTGCTGTTGTTGCTGTTGTTGCTGGTGGTTTGGCCAGGGTCCCGAGACGGCAATGGGCGCGTCCGAGGGCAGGACGACGTGGGTTTTTGCCATGTCGAGGTCGTGCTGCTCGGCGTAGCACACCTGTTTATCATCGTAGCCCTGCGGCGGCGGCGGCGGTGGTGGCGTCGCCATGTCGTCCCGTTGGTCCGTCCGCAGCGGGCGGCGCAAGGGGCTTTTGTTTTTGCTTGGCTGAATGTTTTTCGGCCGCTGGTGAAGGATTCCCTTGTGTCACCAGGAGCAAGTACCAATTACAACCAGGAAGCCGTACCCGCCAAGTGAGGTAGGCCGGCTTTAAGAGGAACAAGCAGCAGGACGGCGTCTTGGGAGAGTATGCTTTGGTGATCCTACCCAAGCACATCAAACGCAGACGGCGGGCGAGAGAAGTGGCCAACGACCCGCCTGGGGCCCAGCAGCGCAGTCCGGGGGCCTGGGTAGATCAAATACCTACCTACTCGTCCCGCGTCTTTCAAAAGACAGCAGTATCGTGTTGCGGGAAATTGATCCATCCAGGACCCTTCCCACGTCCCACTCCAAGTGCAGCATGGGTGAGCCGCCGTCCGTGTTCAGGTCAGCGCTTGGCGGGAAACTAAGCCTTCGGCCCCCTCTCCCAGGGCTCCCTTTGTGGTGGCATTTTGGGAGCCAAGACCACGGCCGCCCGCCCCTCCCAGGGGAAGAGCACGCGGCTGGCTGGATTGGCGAGGCGATGGGGGCCGAAAGAGATTACGTTTGCTGGGCGCAGGAGCAGAAAAAGTTGTCAGCACCAGCAAGCATTGAAAGCTCGAGCTGACTTGCGATGGAGTTTGTCTTGGCCAGGGGGCCCTGCCGGGCCGCTGTGCGATCTCTGGCGACAACCCGATTTGACCGTGGATACCACCCTAAAAGACGTGGAACAAAAGAAAAGCTGCCCGAGTGCGAGCTTCTCGGACTTCTCCCCCTGCAAAATATTGCGCCATCTCCGCTCGCACCACGGCGAATAGCTTCCCTGGTTTTGTACTTGTGAATCTGATAACGGGGACTGCGGTGCTGTCGCTTGTCAAATGTTGAATATAACGTTGCCCGCTGGCGTAAGATTTTAGCTGGACGATGCTTTTGCGTGTCTCTAGAGACCCCAATTAAGGTGCCTTGCGGGAACGGACGGCGTCTACCCGTCCTTCGAGGACCAGGGGCCGTCCTATTGCGCTCCCACATCAGGATCAAATCCGCAAATCCTGGCGCTTGATGTGCAGTCGGGCCGCCACCAGCCGTGGGTGTAACCAAGGAGGACAGCCCACAATATGATGCTTTCTAATGACCGAAAAGAATATTGGACATGGCATGGCTATGTAGATGGTTTGTAGAGACTGTCGGACAGCCCGGCAAAAGACAGGATGTCATGATCGACGCGAGAGATGGAAAAAATGGTCGGTAAATATAGCAAAATGCAGAGCCGAAGATTGAAATATACATGTCCCGCTCGCTCATCCACGCTCCAGAGCGAGGCCCTCGAAGGCCTCGATGCAAATAACCAAAATATGATCCAAGGCTACGTCGCAAATTGCTTTGTGTGTTTGTTTTCCTGTCATTCGAATAAATCCGGCCATGAAAAAGATGTGTGGCTTGCGTTTCAGTAGATGCCGCCTCTCATCATCCGCCCGGTCGACTTGTAGAGCAGCTTTGGCATCATAAGTTCATAATCGTCGTCGTCGATAGAATCGTCCACCTCGAGCTTGCCGGTCCTGTCCATCGGCGGCGCCACCGGAGAAGGGACAAGGGTTGGTGGTGATGGCTCGGCCATTTTGGCTGCGTCGGCGGGAGGAGGGGACCGCGGCGGCGTCGGGGCCGTTGACGGAGCGACGACGGGCAGGGGGGGCGAGGAAGGCGCCGGCCCGGTCTTTTTTACCGCCTCGCGCCGCATCGCAGGCAGCCGGTACGAGCGGCCCTTGGCGGCCATCTCCTCGAGGGCCAGGTCCTCGGCCGCGGGCCCTTCTTTGAGCTTGCGCTCGAGCTCCTTGGCTGCCAGCTCCTTCGTTTCGGCGAGCCGGCTCTTAATCTTGGTAATCTCCTCCTCGCACTCGCCATCGCGCAGGAACTGGTGCGCCGCCCGCTCGCACGTCGACTGCACAAACTCGAGGCCCTTATCCAGCGCGTCGAACGCGGTAGCTACCGGGCCGTCCGATAGCATGCTCGTGAATGACCCCCCCGCCGCCGCCGCCGACGAGATGCCGCCGCTGCCGCCGTAGGATCCCCGCGCCGAGGCCCTAGCGAACGACGGCCTTAGCATGGCCGCGCCGCCAGGGCCCAGCCGCGACTTGGCGTACATCTGCCTCGTGCTGACGTACTTGAGCGGGGGCAGCTCCTCCTCGTCGCCGTCGCCGTCGCCTTCCCTCTTCTGTGCCGCCGGCTCCATCGCCGCCAGTAGCGGTGCGGGGTCGGCGGCCGGGATCGGGCCGCCGTCGTCAGCCTTGGCCTCGCCATCTTGGCTATCCTCGCCGTCGTCGCTGTACCCAGTCATCTCCATCTCCGCCATGCGCTTGATGTGGGCGACCTTGGCGGCCATCTTTGCCTTGCGCATCAGGTTCCGCGAGCCCGAGACGAACTTGACGAGCTCCTCGAAGAAGCTCTGCACGTAGCTGTCGTAGTACACCAGCACCATGTTCTTGCTCCGGTAGGCCACCGCCGCGCCATCGGCCGAGATGAGCGAGTCGGACCGTATCCTCTTGCGCACGAGAGCTCGGGCTCGTGCCCTCGTGGCCTCCATGAGCTCCGTATCGTTAGCTTGCTTCTGCGGTGAGGATGTGCCATTGGGTTGTGGCTGTGGTGAGGAGCGGGCTGCGGTCGCAGTCGCGGTCGGGGTCGTAGGCGGCTCTGCTGGTGCTGGTGGTGGTGATGGCGGTGTGGCTTGCGTTTGCGTTTCTGCTGCGGGTGCTGCCGACCTCACTGCGCCGGGTGCTGGGGTGGGCGTCGGAGTGACATCATAAGCGGCTGGGCCCGGGCTTGGAGTTGGAGTTATTCCTACGCCTTCATCTTCCGGTGTCAGATGCCCATTTGCGGGCTCGTCGGTAGGTCTTAGAGATTCGGTCGATCCCTTGTTCCGCAGCGACTTCATCGAGTGTAAGGACCGCGAGTCGCCGCTCGGTGATGGAGAGTTCGCCTCGGCGAACTTGGCCAGCTCGATCTGGCGCTGTTCGATCTGGCCGTTGAGCTCCTCCAGACGCCTCAACCAGTCTGGAATGTTGGCTGAAAGGTTCTTGAGGGCATCCATGGCCAATTCATCTGAGTCCTCTGGTTGGGCGATGCTTGAGGAGGAAATATTGGAAGGAGGCGCGGTGGCGGACACGCTAGGTCGTCGTGACCTAACGCGCGCGCCTCCAAAAAACAGAAGGGTCGAGGAGGATGAGCGCCCGCTCGCCCGTTGGCAGGCGCCACGAGGTATCCGGGGCGCAGGGCCACGCGCAAAGGCCGGAAAGAAACCCTACGGCATCGACCAGAGGGCTACCTCTAGGCCCATGTGCGACGGGAGTTCGGCGGCTCCCCAACGGTTCTGACGATGGTTGGGTGCTGACGAGGTCTGTTCGATTGGCTTCCCTGCCTTATTTCTGTATGCTGAATCTAGGTAGATTTGGCAGGATGGGAGCACGCGGCGGGTGCAGGTGGTGTCGATGTGCTGAAGTCAATGAGGCAGGATGGAGCTTGTCTCAATTGCGGTCTAGACTCATGGGTGGCCAAAAGGGGTACCTGTCCGGCCGGCGCGGAAGGGCAAACGAGATGGTTTGACATGTATTGCGCGGGTTGTGCCACAGAGATCGGAATAGAACACGGCAAGGACTCGGGGGTCAAACACAAGTTTGACCATGAGACGAAAAGCCAGACGGCAAACAGCCCGGGGACAAAGGCGAAATAAAGAATCAAAATGCAGAGAGGCCGAACAGCGAGAACGAGGAACCAGGCACCCCGGAAGGAACAAATGGCGGGCTATCGGGCTGTCACAGGCGTGCGCATACGGCTGTGGGGGAACAGTCCGTCGTGGGCTAATTTTGCGGGCTGATCGTCCCTGCTAACATAAAAAAAGGTGGAACGACCTTGTCAACAGCCGCCGCCGTCTCCCCACCACGGCACCTTGTGGGATTCGTACCTATTTCGAGACGATTTTTTTTTTCTTCCTTTTTTTTCTTTTTTCTTTTTTTTTTTTCTTCTTCTTCTGTCAGATCCCTGTGGGGTTCCCTCCCAGCCATCCATTGTTGCAAATGACGAGGCCGCGTAGTCCAAGGACGCTTCATCCCTCTAAATCAAACATGCCTTTGCCCCTTTATCCCTGCATCCGATGCAATTCTGACGAGGGAAATCTGTTGCACTGCACTCACAGACCGCCCAGTGCGTTACTTCACGGTGCGGTCCTCTACTGCATGGTATCCGCACGCATGGCCCCATGGACAAGATGCCGCTTCTCCTCCCGCTAGTATACGCAAGGACAACTAGCCAACTGTCGAACGGGGGGAACCTAGCACGCTGGCGGTGACGATGGCATGCTGCTGCAGCAGTAGCCCCCTCCCTGGCCCCGCTGCTGATCCCCGGCTGGCTGCATCTCCGTTTTCTTCCCTTACCCGCCAGGGCTCCCTAACTGGCCAACCTGCTGCCATGAGAAAAGTGAGGTGAAGCACCGACATTTGGCAGCCTAACCGTACGATTGCCGTGGCTGGCCAAATGTGCGCGTGACATGTTGCATGTCCAAGTTTCAATGCCAAGTTGGCCAGGAAAGCAGATAGTATGGATCGAAGTGGATCGGCGGCGGTCCGATATTTCTATGCTGTCAAAAAGAAAAGAAAAAAAAAGAAAAAGAAAAAAAAAAAAACACCGAGGAGGTGCCCTCGCTGCCCCCCTGTGCTTCAAAGTTCGAATCAACAGAACCCACTTCGGCCCTACGCAGGGCACCGCGCACGGCCTAGCGTTTCGTGTGAGCCCTCTGCTGCCACGTTCCAGAATCTCCATGGCTGGCCATCGGAACCAGCCACTTGCTGGATAGGTGGTTGGAGTTCGGGGTCGGGTGAATAGTAGGTACCCGGTCGGTATGTCTAAGCAGCCAGCCAGCTCGGAGGGCAGCCTCTACCGACCATACATACATGCTAAATGGCGGGGCGGCTGGGAAGGCCGTCGGAGACGGTTCCGGAAGAGCTAGGACAAGGCAGGTTTTGCCCGCCCGCCGCTTGTAGGTGGCCTCCAGAGCAGAAAACGGGGGATTACCCGCTTCGTTTCCAGGCTCTCCTCACCGCTATCCAGCTCGGCAATTGCAAGAACGGGAAGCCGCTTGACTTGGTTCATCAAAAGACGTTGGTCGTTGTCGTATTGCACGGGTTCGGATGCATGGAGCCCACCCTCGAAGCTCAACTGCTTCTCAACACCTTGCTTCGTCGTCGGGTTAGCCTTGCCCACCACGGCCCCTTTCGTCAGTCGGACGTTCGTCATTTGGCAAACCCTACTTTTGACTTTCCGCTGCCGTCACCAACCCCTGCTTTTTCTCCTTCCGCGATACAAGACAAGAATGTTAGGTACCGTGCAGTATTTACCCAAGGTACCCGGTGCACAGACATAGGTTTCCTAGAGGCACCACCAAGAGGCGGGTATGTAGCACGGTACCTAGATTATCGCGCGAGCTGCCTTCCGTGTTTGGTTGCGTGCAGATGGCAAGCGAGCGCGGCGCCATAATTGGACGCTAATGGGAAGTGAGCGGCTGGGCCTGGGCTTGGGCTTGGGGATCCATGTGGTGGTACAAAAAGTTGTACGTTGTGGGTTGATCCCCCATCTTAGGCCCTCGGAAAACCAGCATTTCAAACAACTAAGTTTCCTGCCTTTCTTCCCGAATGTTTCCTCAAGAAAATCAAGGGGAAACCCCCATATCAGTCGCCTGTCGCATCCCGAGGCGATAACTGTGTCGACATCTCAGTGGACCAGAAAAAAAAAAACACCTCACTCCTCCCCTCCTTTCCAATCCGGTCGGCTGCACGCACGGGCTATTGTTGCCCTTTCCGGCAATGATGGGCGAGGCGGCTGGGTGCCATGCATGACGGCAGTTAATTTGTAGGAAGGCATTTGTGAGCGAAATGGCAGGGGGACTGATGTTATTGATCCATCCCGCTTAGGTGCCCTATCTGCGCTTGCTTCCCATCCTCGCCGACTTTTACGAATCTCCCAAAAGGGGAAGACGAACCAGACATCGGGGAGGGGTTACAGAAATAGGGCCCCTTTTGAAATTATCCCAGCACCAACATCCAAGAACAGCCCAGAGGACAAGCAAAGCCGGGGATGGAATCACGGCTCGCACGTGGCCACCTGGTGGTCTGATTGGGAACTCCGCCCGTGCCCATGCGGCATCGAATCGAGTGGTCCTCCTTCACCAGCCTATGGCATGGATTTGGGAGAAAATAAATACCGGTCAGCAAGGGTTTCGGAGAAGGAAATGGAAAGAAAAAGAGGAGCGAGGCCAAGCCCCCAGCCCACTGCCACGTGAAAAAGTTCCCAATACGGGGTAAATCCGATACGAAATCGTATGGATGGTGTGGGTGGTAGGTGGGAGGGAAAATTGAAAACGCGACTGTGAGCAAAAAAAAAAAAAAAAAAAAAAAAACTCCCATTTCCACGGGCAATGCAGGCAAGTGGCAAGTTCCCGTCCGTCGTCAACGGGCTGAAGAAGGGAGATTAATGCACGGCGAGCAAAAAGATCGCCCGGCTTGGGCTTGCGTTGCGCTAGGTGGTAGGTAGGGAATAAGGTTTTTCTGTAGCGCCTGAACCAGTTCACCACTTGTGACCAGCCAGGCATTTCGTAGGTTTGATGTTCATGCTTCAGGGCATGCCCCAGGTCTCCCAACCTGAAAAATTCCATGGAGACTGTGCCGCTTGCGTCGTGACCACCTGCAGCCAGCCCATTTGCATTTGCATCCAGCATGGATAGAAAAAAAAAAAAAAAAAAAAAAAAAACGGCGGTCGATTGGCAAAAATTGTCCGGTTTTACGACATGATCTGCCTGTCCCGTGTGCGGCACAGCACCAGCACCAAGTTGCTTGGCCAGGTCAGCGACGAGGCGCTAGGTGGCTTTTTGCCCCCCCTCACCGCCGATTGGCTGAGCCAAGCTGTTCGGAGCTGGCTCCGTCCGCGTTTCCATCGGGTTCGTTCAAAAAAAAAAAACTCGATTGCCCACTGTGCAAAGTGTCGGGTGCTGCAGGAGAGGGGCTGCTCCCCTTCAGGCGGTTCACGAGCCAATCACATCGTCGGGATCGATGCCGATGCCCTTTCTCCCACCCTTTCCCACATTCTCGATGCAACAACAACTGCATGGTTTTTTTTTTTTTCTCTCTCTTCTTCTTCTTCTTTCCCTGCCTCAGTGGGCCAAGACCTGGGCGGTCCCACATACATTGGAAAGCTGTCAAGGGGCCCCTTGGCTTGTGGCGTTCTCCGTCAGAAAAGGACGTCCGTAAAAGGAAATCCTCCGATCGTGACTGGTGGGGCAAAGATTACCGCATCAAAAGCTCGAAATTGGAGAGCAGGAGGCTAACTGCATTCGGAGAGGCCGAAGCCTTCTCATTGGGGAGAGGCGTCGCTTTAAATGTGAGAATTCTCCTTTCATTGTCTACGCCTAAAGAGGTTAGACCGATTCCTCTTGATTTCATGTACGGACACGGGTCCAGTCAAGCCCCCATCTCTCATCGGCGATCTTGTCTTCCATCTCTGTTCATCTTGGGAACCCGAACCAGGGATCCAGGCGAGCAGGGACCCCTCTAGCCAGAGGGCGTTTGCCCCTACCGCGTAGCCCAAACAGGCAAGGGGCCGACGGCGAACATGCGAGTTTCGGACAAAATGCTATGTGATGCCGAACCATGCCGTGATCCCGACGTTGCATTTGCACTTTGAATGACGGGCCACTGAATGTTGCCCTCGGATCCGATAATGCTGGATGCGCACTGGACGCGATACGGAATGCTCCTAATCCAGCCCAAGCTGTCCCACGAGCGCCCTGATATCTGCCTTGTCGGCCGTGCCCCAGTCCACGCCCTTGAGTTTCTTGGCCGGCCGCACACCGGTGGTGCCGTTGCCGTTGCCGTCAGGGGCCGACGCTGGCTCGGCCGAAAGCAGGACCCACAGCTCGTCGACCACCACCGTCCGGACTCGAGGCCAGGGGTGCAGCATGAGCGCCCCGAGCCGCCGACGCGCCTCCTTGATGCCCTCTTCTTTCTTTTGATCGGGCCGGGGCGTCTCCGACTCCTGATTCTGCTGTCCCTCATCTTCCTCGTTTCCTTCCGCCTCGGCCTCTCCCGGTTCCCGCTCCCGTGGCTGATACTGCCGCATACCCGCGACTGCCCTGTATACCCGCACGCAAGCCTCGAGTTTGCGCACGTTGCCCGTCTTGTATCCGCACCGCTGAACTGATAGGCATAGCGCCTTGTAGTCGACGACGGTGCAACGCTGGAAGAGTCCAACATGGAACAGGAAGGCCACGATGGACAGCGTCGGCACCACGATGCGGTCGTGCTGCTGCTGCTGCTGCTGCCCCTGTCCTTGTCCCTGTCCTGGACGAGCAGAGGCAGGTGTCGATTGTGGGGGCGAGGAAGAAGCGGCCGACGAGTAGCGCTTGAGGTTCCGGACTAGCGCGCCGCACACCCGGTCCAGGTTCGCGCACGAGCGGGCACAGTAGGCCGAAAGGGCGGCCCGCCCGGCCATGACGAGCTCCTCGTGGCCCGCATCCGCTGACGTCACGTACCCTGCCATCAGCTCCTCCATCCACCGGCCCGGGTCGCGGCGCGCCGGCCCGGAGACGGTCGGGAGCATGTGATCGTCGGCTGCGGTGAGCAGGTTCAGTAGGAAGCGGTAGTACTTCCTAGACGAGTAAGTCGACTTGCGGAGGTCCGAAGCAACCCTGCGTGTAATGTTGTGTTAGAGCTGTCTGTGACGGGGGCAGAGGGCCAGTCCTTGGAGCATAAAACCACAAGATGAGACTAAGGAGACTTTTAGTGTGCGTGATTGACATACCGCGTGTGCAAGGTTAAAGCGAGCGTCGTCTGCGCCTCCGCTCGCACCTTGTCGAGCTTCTCCGCGGCAAGTCGCAAGATGCGAAGGAAGAGAGCCGAGACGGCCGTGTCGACGGCTTCATCATCAACACCATCACCTGCACCAGGAGCCGTCAACATGGTCTCCCACAGCGCTCTGGTCGCCTTGATGGCCTGGAGCCGCACGTGCGACCCGACGTCGCCCCTGGCAGTCGTCGTGTAGTCGTCCAGACCCTCCGTGACGAGGCCGAGAAGATCCGTCATGTTCTCTCGCAGCACATCGCTCCCCGTGAGACTCTGCAGGATTGCGACCCGTGTGTCCGTCTTGCGATCGCTCGACCACCGGTCCAGGATGGGCTTGCAGATCAGCTGCCTCCTTAGCGCGTGGCCGCCGGTGCCGCCATCCTCTGGAGACGATGCCGCCGCGACGGTCTCGAGGTGGGATACAACAGGATACGCCATGGCGACGGCGAAGAAGTACCCCGTGCCGACACCGGACCGCGTCGTGGTGGGATTCTGCCGCAAGAGACGAGCCCACTGGCCAACCAGCTGCCTCCTGCTCTTGACTCGGTCCGACTTCTCGTTCTCGTTCTCGCAAAACACCAGCAGGACTAGCGATGCTGCCGAGGCCGCGGCTATGACCTCCCCTTCGGTGCGGGCCAGCCAGTCATCGACAGCCCTCTGGCTGACTGCCAGTAGCTCGCCAAAGCCTTGGCCACGCCTGGATTTGGCCTCAGCCTGGTCCAAGGCTGTGAGAAGGTTTGAGAGGCTGGCCTGGTTGGACGTGGACGCGACGATGTGTGCCCCAGGCAGCAGCTTATTTTCGGGGCCGTGCCCCAAGGCTGCCGCCTGGAGGACGGGGAATGATGAGGTAATGAGTAGGCTTCCGGCCTCGGCAATGAGCTCCGGGCGGCGGAACGGAGTGGCTAGGCAGCTCTCCAGGACACGTGTGAGGTCGGGTATTATCGTCGTGTTGGCGAGGTGCATGAGATGATCCGGGTTCATGGGCGTCAGCGCCGCGGCTGATTCCCCGCTCGGGTCAGCTCGACCGCTGATTGGGCCGGCGAGACCGGGGAGTGCGTCAATAATGGCGCCAAGGCACAGTAACAGGCCGTGCCGCTCCTCGACTTGCCTCGTCTCGAGGCGTTGGATGCGTTGGAACAGCATCCCGAAAGCAGATGTGAGACGACTGAGGCGGCCATCTTCGACGCCAGGGCCATCATGAGCTGCCGTTGTCGGAGCATCAGCAGCGGCTGCAGACGCAGTCTCAACAGTCGTGGTAATAGCTAATTCGTGCACGACGGCACCGAACGTCGAGCCCGCTACCTTCCTCGCGGCCGCGTCGCCGTCGCCAACGCCGCGCCAGCCCAGCAGAGCGTTGAGCACGGCCTCGCCGTAGCGGGTCCCGGACAGACGGGCGGCTTGCACCGACACTCGGCTTGCGGCACGAGAGCGGAGGGCCACGGCGTGATAGTCAACCGCCTGCACAAGCCAGATGCCCTGCTCGACCGTGTCTGGGTGTCGTCCGACCAGTTCCTGGAGAGCCGCTGATGCGCCTCGTCGGATGTTGCCCGAAGGATCCAACGAGGCTGCCACCGTCAGCTCGGTGGCCAGGATCTGCAGGACGGAGGTGGGGGTGGATGTCGGTGCTGACGGGCTGCCACTGCTGTTGGCCACTGCGTTGAAAACATTTGTATCTATGGCTAGTAGCTCTGACGTCGTATAGCGCCTGGCCAGCGCCCAAATGCCGAAGCAGGAGGCATCGCGGACGTTGGTACCAATAGAAGCTCCCGAGGGCCCACGGCGTTCGAACGAAAGGCCGGTGATGAGGGCGCGAATGATCAAAGCGAGACTTGCCGCCGGTGGTGATCGTCGATAGAGCAGGTGTGAGAGGGACAGCATCAGGCCGTGCCACTCGAGAGGGTCAACCGATGAAAGGTCCCGCATCCGCAGGACAGGCGTGTCAGCTGAAGTTACCGAATCTGATGGGGTGGCCGTGGCGGACTTGACCCAGTGAACGTTCCGATCCAGCGCTTCCAGGACAGCATCGACCACCTGGGCGGCCAGGTAGGGCTGCAGCTTGAGGGCAATGACGCTCAGGGCTTTGCTGGCGGCTAACCGGACGGGAGTGTCGTTATCGGAGAGCAGATCAAGCAGGTGACCAACGACGGTCTCGACGAGGACGGTCTCGGCTTTTCTCTGGCCGCCGCTGCCCTGTTCCAAGGGCCTTCTCAGCACGAGGACGGCGACGGAGCGCATGACCTTGATCATGGTCTTGCGTGCGAGGGCGGAAGAAGCGATCAGTTTCGAGGTCGGCGCCGCGTCCCTGCCGGACGAGATGTTGTAGGCGGCGTAGAAGATGGCCGTCAGATACCGGTCCATGTCGGACGTATCGGATGACGAGGCGAGCATGCCGGCGAGAAAAGATAGCACGCCGATGTAGTGGTAAGGCGACGAGTGGGCGCCCGCGACGATATTGCCCACTCCATTCTCCTCTTCTGCGCCACCGCCTCGGGGCCTCAGGGCATTGAGCGACCACTGCACGAGGGCGTTTAGGATGCCGAGCTCCTGCATGTCTCTCCTCATGGCGATCCTGACCAGCAGCGCCCTGGCCGCGTCCCTTTCCTTCCCCGGAGAGCCGAGGTACTTGAGCGCCAAGGGAAGAATCCTGAGCGTGATCCCTGGGATGTTGGGCGGCCACTGCAGGCCTGGGATATCAGGGAGGTCATCCTCGGCCAGGTCGACCGACGAGATGGTGGCCAGGTCGAAGGGCGCCAGGAACAGGTGGGACAGCCACAGCAGCACCACGTAGCGCTCCTCCCACGTCCAGATGCAGGCCGCCAGCTCGTCCTGCTGGACAGCGGGCGCCGTGGAGGAAGCCGCAGCGGCGGTGGCGGCCGACCTCTCCGAGTCCTCGAGGGCGGACAGCAGCCGCTCCAGGTGCCTGGTCTCGACGCTGAGGAAGCGCACGACCACCTTCTCGCCCCTGATCTTGCACAGCGTGTAGAGCAGCTTGCAGATGGCGGCGGGCAGCGGCATCAGCAGGCCGGCCCTGATGGAGCGGGTCCTGGAGCGCCTGGGCGCCGCGAGGTAGTCGACGAGGGCATCTCCGAGGGCGGGGACCCAGCGAGAGAGATGCGGGTCCAGCAGTTGGGGTAGTTCCTGGAAGGGATCAAGAAGCTGGAGGTGTGCAGCGAAGGGTCAGCATGACGCATAGAACCAGAAACGTAGATACCACCGGACGAACGAGAAAGGAAAGCTCACCGACGTCGCCAGACGTGTCGCCTCGTGTGATCGGACCTGCGCCCGCACTGTGCCATCGGCCCTGTGAAGAAATGGCTGCAGCGACCGGTCAAAGTCGGCGATCAAATCACTGGATATTTTCTGCAGCTTTATATCCGCGTCTTCCTCGGGGGCATCCATCTTTGCGACTGGACAGTGGTCGGTGGCGAGGCGGTGAGTCGGTGATGAGCAGAGACTGTGCTCGCTCTACTCACTCACTTGCCGGTGGCATTTTGCTGTTGTTTGCGCTGCCTGCTGAGGTGCGAGATTTCCCCGCAGCCAACAGCCCGATTGGACCCACGAATTTAGTCCAGGCTTTTACAACATCAGGCCTAAAATTTCACGTCGGACTGATAATTATTTTATACTGTCTGTATGACCGACTCCATTCACCCTATAAGCCAGGCCGAGCAGACCGGTGTTGTGCGATGTGACCTACCTGTTTGTTTCAAAGAGTTGGGTATTGCTGCTTTTGATCGGGCCGCAGCTACCACTTGGCGGTTGCCCTCTTCTGACATGTCAAACGTATCTAGATGACCATACTCGAAAATCTCACCTGCATTTTATACCGCTCCAAAAGCGCCGCCCCCTTGAATCTCCTAGCAAGTCAGCCATCGGGGTCCCGAGGTCTGGCATCACATCCCAACCCCTGCCGGCGCCCCTGAAAGGACTTCAGGCACGGCTCGGTCCGGGATTGGTGAGGGTCTGGTACACGCGGCCGACTCCCTGTGGGGAATACCTGGATTCTATAATACAAGGAGGCATTTTTGCAAGCTAGGGGGGATGGAGACGGTGCCCACTGTTGCTCCTGTGAGCCGTTTTAGAATTGAAGCTGGAAGGAAATTGTCGTTGGCTATTCCGAAATGAAGGTCCTCGTTGCTTGACGGCGTGGATCGCTACGCCTTGTCGTCGAGGACCTATACCGCGATGATAGTGCTTATGTTTTGTCGTTGGCGTTTTGGCTAGAAAACCTCGCCGAGTCTGGTGGGGAGAATGCCATTTTTGACCGAAACAATCTGGGTGACATCCCGTGCGCTTAGACGCTGTAAAAATAAGCCTAACCCTGCCACGCACAGAGTCTTAGCCACCACGGGTCCGGACGGCAGCCCAGGCCTTCAATGCAGCATCATCGAGCAGAGATGGCACTCGCTCATCGACCTCATCATCAGTCACACGAAGCGGTCCAGACTGTCCGTAATTCCATGTCATTAAGTCATTATCTGGAGACATAGAATGCCGCCGCCAAATACACCCCAGGTGTGCGGTCTTGGGGTTAACAGACGGTCGCGAAATGCTTCCGGCCCCCCCATTACTCCTTTTTCTAGACAAATAGAGCCGACTTGGGGTATTACCCGCAATCGACCAATTCCTCCTAACAACAATAGAAAGAATACTCAACGCTAAGCTGAAACTCAGTCGATAAATAATAAGAGAAAAACAAAAAACAAAGATGATGGAAAGAAAATAATGAGAAAATGTGATGTCAATCCTCGCTTAGACAACCATGATGGCGGCAACCAAGGCGTCCATGGCCGACGAGTGCGTCTCGGCCACGGGGTCCTTGGGCACGTTGGGAGGGCCGTGCCAGACGAGGCCGAGTCTGTTGCTGCCCTCGACGCGGTCGCGGTTCCAGATGGAGTCGGCCTGCCTGAGGATGAACTCGCGCAGCGGCGGCCTGCTAGGCGAGACGCCCCAGAGCGTGCGCAGGTTGCGGACGAAGATGCCCTTGAACTGGGCGCCGTCCTGGCCGCAGCCGTTGGGCTCGCAGCTCTCCTTGAGGATCCCTTCCGAGTTGGCGAGCTTGGACACGGCCGCCTCGGCGATGCGGAAGGCCTTGTCGAGCAGGTCCCCCTGGCGCGTGACGGCGTGCAGCTCGGCGAGCCCGCCGAGGACGACGCCCTGGTTGTACGTCCACGTCTGCTGCTTGTTAGACGTGCAGGTGCCGTTCGCGTTGATGTCGAGCCCGTCGTTGAAGAGGCCCTCCGAGTTCTGCATGCCGCTCGCCTGGAGCCAGGCCCAGTGCCTCACGGCGATGTCGCGGTACGCGTCCGGCCGCCTCCGCTTGACGTCCCTGTTGGCCAGCGAGGCGGCGATGGTGAAGTAGAGCTCGTTGGTGATGGCGTTCTTGTACTTGCGGTCCTTGTTCCACCAGATGCCGCCGCCGCACACGTCGTCGACGCCTTTCTCCATGTCGGTGAAGATGTCCTCGGCCATGTCGAGGTACGCCCGCTCCTTGAACACGTCGAACGACCGGATCCACGCGAGCGCCCACCAGCCCTCGTCGTCGTAAAAGTGGTTGAGGAACCCGGCGTTGCCTTGGCGGCGCGCCAGCTTTGATCCCGCCGAGCCGCTGTCGCCGTCGCCGGCCTCGAGGGCATCCAGCGCCTCGTACGTGGAAATGACCATGCCGCCGACTTCGTCGATCACCTTGGTCGCCTTGAGGTTGTTCTTCTGCGCCTGTGTGAAGGTGTTCTTTGCTAGTGCGGCCAGGTTGTGTTTGGCAGCGCTCTCGGAGTCGATTAGGACGAAGTCGGCCAGGGTCGTGAGGACGTTGGCCGAGATCCACCAGCCGGTCTCCCAGAGTCCTGTTGACTCCTTGTACCAGCCCTGGACGGCTCCGACAGCGTCACTGGTCCTCTGGGCGTATATTGCTTTTGTTTCTGCCCTCGTCTCGAGCCTTGCGCTGGTGAAGAGCGCGGCTCGTGCCGCGAGGCCGCCTAACCAGGGACCGTTTACCATGGCGGCTAGTGTGAGGTGATGTGAAAGTGAAGATAGAATGGAAGAGGGGAAACGATGTCGTCCCACCTGTGGCAGGGTGGGTGAGTCGACGACAGGGGTGACGTCGCTCTGCAAGGGCTGAGGGTTCAGATGGTGGTGTTGGCCGAAGAGGAAGGGTTGGGTGAGAAAATTATTGCCGAGTGGGCGCCGTAGTAGATGTAGACGGCTTGACCACAGAGCCAGAGCCAGGGCCAGAGATGTGATGATGAGCAGCAGGAAGCCTGCGGGAGTCAGACGGGAGTGACGGGTGGACGGTGGTGGTGGGCGGCGAGGACAATGATATAATCGGTTCCCCCCAGCGCCCCGGGTGAACGGCAGCAGGAGGAGAGTGACTGTCCAGGCCCAGGTGGTGCTTCTCTGGTGGGCACGCGGTTGGACCAGGAGCAAGGACGGGGCAGGTGACAAGGGAAGAGGTCCTGACGTGGTGCGGCCCCACAGGCCTGGAGATGCTGCCCCGGGAGGAGGAGACCAGGAAGGACAACAAGGGGGAGGAGGGGTGGTGCACGCACTTGCTGCGCCCTCGGGAGGTCCTGCTGGATGTGGGCCCTGGGGAGCAGGCGGCCTGGGAGGATGATGCGGCGTGCCACTGGGACGTCCCATCTCTGTCCAGCGAACGACTCCTCCCCCTCTTCTTTGGTGCCCCGGATCATCTGAAGGTCTCGCCACACCGTAATCTGTGGGCCGGAGGATCAACGAGGCCGTTGAAGGCTGGCGCAGGCGGGCCAAGCTGATCGAGTGCTGTTGGTGGCGGTAGTGGTGCAGAGCCTTGGGGTTGAGGCGGGCAACAACGTCCGCGCCAGGTCTGTTACGCCCGCACTGACTACGGCGGCAGTCTTCCCGGAAATGGAACCTGCGCACACGCGGACCAAGGTATCGGTAGGTGGGCGCCGGCACTTTTTTTTTTTTTTTTTTTTTCCCCTCTTCTTTGGTGCTCCCGAACACCAAATACCAACCAGGGGTTGCTTTCTTTGGCATCAGGCTGATGGAGCCTGCGGGAGTCGGAAGTGTGCGGTGCCTGGAATTCTCCGCTAACGTATCAGGGGAGCTCCGCGGGTGGACGGAAGTGGGGGAGCTAAGCTGGTTCGGGGCGTCATAGGGCAAGGTTCTAGCTGGACCGTGGCCCTGTGCAGCGCGGCCGGTTCATGCGAAGCTCAAGCCGCGCAAGGGTATGACGAGATTGAGCCTAATGCTGTTTAGCTCTGTTGGTTCGTTGGCTTCCACTGCTTGCTTGACGCTTGAAATGAAGGGAGCAGCTGCGCTTTCTGTTCCTCCATCCAGCGGTAGGATGCCCGGATTTGACTGGAATCCACATCTGGATCCGGCCGCTGTTTAGCCCCTTTCCGCTGACTTCCTGCCCAAAACAGGGTCGTTGGCGTTTCCGATTTGCGGTGTTCCATGGCCGCCGCCCAGCTCGATCGAGTGCCATTGCTCCGGATAAAATTACCCATGTCTAGGCAGGGGCATGCCGGTCATACCAATCTCGAGACGGCTGCCAATGGGGTCTCCAAAACTTGATGATGATACCTCAAGGATGAAGAAGAGACGTCACGCTGGGCCGGCTCGCCTGTTGCACCACGACACGTGTACGTGTGTCCGTCATGGGCTGTGCCCGTGCTTGCTTATTGTGCTCCGTTGCTCGGTCCGACACCGCATGCAAGGAAGGCGATCACAGCGCAGAAGGAACAGACGGACGACTGGCAGGCTGCGGCGCACGTGTCGGTGTGCCCGGAGACAGGTTGGCAGGCACGCATGATTCCTTGAGGATCGGGCTCTAGACCCCGGCTCGATGCAGCCAACCAACGGACGCAGTCCAGCCAAGAGCGTGCATGCATGGAACAGAACACAACATTCCTGGGCGAGGCTGCAAGGCTGGCCAACCTCGTATGCGGCAAGGGACGATCTTGGACGTCATCATCCTGCGATTCCTGCCTGGTCGTCGACGCGGACGCGGGGCATTCAACTCGTCATGGTTGCGCAAACAGGGCGGTCGAGCCAAATCCCAGTTGGGCTGCGGGAGATCTCCAAGAATAACAGCGACCGCAGATCTAAACATGAATGCTCCGTTGAGAGAAGATCCAGAAGTGCTCCAGTGGTGCCAAGCACCACCCTGAGCTCCGCCGACAGGGACCCGCCTGGCCTGACACGTTGCTGCCGTCTTGTGCCTCCATGGAAGGAGCCTTTGACCATCGAAACGCCTCAGGCGTCGCGCTCAGGCCGGCCCCATTGCACGGGGTGGGACAAACTGCGACGGTAACAAAAGGATGCCGCTGCTGTCGCTCCCGTCTGGCTTGCTGTTTTCTATTCCGATCGGCCGCCTGTTGCTATTCCTAACCTACGCTGCCCGCGGGCCGCTTTTAGGTTTTGGATCATTTGCGTCCTTGCGACCTTGCGACCCAGCGCCCCCAAATAATTGCTTCTAGACCTCTTCGCGCGTCATCAGGAATCGATCAGGATGAAGGAACCGGACGTTGCATCCTCTCCGATGATGGATAAGCCTCGGATACGCCTCGGATACTCCGCCTGCATCTGGCAACGTATCTTTGGCTGTCTGCCCAAATGAGAGCCAATCCGTTAACCATTTTCGGGTGTGGCACACCATTTCAAGTGCCGACGATGCGGGTGCCTTCCACGCGACCCCGTCACGCTGCGTGTAGGGTGCTCGCTTACGGCCAGTCGCATCAGTTAGATCAATTCCAAGCCGCAATTTTCTTTTTCGTCAGTGGGTGACAAACGTTTGGTTGGTAACAACAACACAAAAGCACTTCCGATCGTCGCGCTGGTGACTCGGCGAGTGGTGACCTCATGGGGGAACCCAGAAATAGTTTCGTGTTGGTACCTAGACCCTTCCAGAACATAAACGTTAACCTTCTTCCGACACGGTTCTAACGATGACACGTTGAGTTCGCCTGATCTGTGAGCCTATAAGATGTTTTTGTTCGTGGTGGTGATGGGGTGTTCGCTGGGCAAGTTAACGTTTATGATCCTGGGAGCGTGTGCCTAGCCTAGTACCACCTAGCTTCCGCACAGCCGAAGCAGCCGCCAGCAAGGGTCCTCGGCGGTTCATCCCATCAATCCATGTCGGCGTTGCTCGGTTGTTTGCTCCGTAACACGGAGCCCGCGGTGAGGGAAAAGGCACACAGACACAAGGGAGAGCTAAGAACATTCAGCTTAGACGCGTCAGCGCCAGCGCCCCGTTGGCGTTTTGCTTCTCGCCTGTTGCACAGCAGCTGCCGGTTTATTCCCCAAACTAGGACCGCCACCTAGTCCTGGCCCTGGCCGACCAAGCCGTGAAACTCTCACGGCGGCCAAAACACATCAATATCCACATCCCCCGAGTCGGCCCTCGTTTCTTCGTTAACGTGGTGCGCGTGTTGCGATTCGAGGAGGGGCACGAGGTCGTGTTTCCTCCGCCTTTGTTCTCTGTTCTTGTGATCCTGAGAGCATCATCACGCCGTTGCATTCCGCGGGCCATGCTCTGCAGCTCGGCTGGGCGCCGATCCTGTCCCGTGATCCTCGTCGTGACCCGCCCGATGGTGCACATCTCTGCGGGTCCGGAATACCTACCAGCCAGCATGGAACAATATTCTTTCTTTATCATTGCTACCATTTGTTGATATTTAGTGGGTTTCCATCTAGTCACGGGCACGCCCCTCCGCGATCTGGTGTGCCTCCAGACTCACTCATTGGCGGGTCAATAGCAATCGGAACGTATTCTATACTCCACCCCGAGAAGGAACTACAGTCGCTGAGCACCCGCGTCTCGCTGTCTGCGGATGGCTTCACACTCGACGGCGTTGATCATGATGCGAGGGCTAAACGCGTTACGCTCGACGCGATGTGACGCTGGGATGTGTCCAAGTCGCACGTGCGCTGCGCACGAGTGGTATTCGCCGTTGCTGGCCACGTCGACATGATGCCATTCTCATTGGTGGCTGAAACGAGTCGAACGGCCTCGGTTCAACCTCTGACCGGGCGAAGGCCGATGCCACCGCGCTGCGGGTACGGACAAGAGAATGGACCTGAGCGGGCTACTCATGATGTTCAACACAGAGATCTGCAATGTTTTGTGGTCCAGATGTTTGCAAATCATGGAAGAACATGGTCAGGTAAGTACCACAAGAGTGAAGGTACGCAAGGCATGCTCCAACCAATATATGTTACAATGCCATCACATGTCGTTTCTATGGTATAGTAACAATTATGATACCTATTACATGAGCCGAGTGAGAAATTCACTGTCATTAATCCTTAGTCGAGCGGGCCGGCTGGCCTGCCACTCCAGCAGCGGTCCCGGCCCCGGCGGCGACGGTGCGAGCATCGCCGGCTCCATCCAGAGACCCCTCTGACGACTCGTCGCTTACGTGCTTGTGGTTGCCCTGCGTGCCCAC
The DNA here is from genome assembly GCA_003049465.1 of Magnaporthiopsis rhizophila. Lineage (NCBI taxonomy): Eukaryota > Fungi > Ascomycota > Sordariomycetes > Magnaporthales > Magnaporthaceae > Magnaporthiopsis > Magnaporthiopsis rhizophila. Next base: position 93,865 of record PYSS01000108.1, read on the forward strand.
TCTGATGAAGGGCACAAACAGCATGCCGACTGCCGCCATGGCAATTGAGACTTGGAAGGCTCGCGTGTACTGCAGCATGGGGTTCGCAATCCCTTCCGGGCTCCGGCCGACGGACCCAAAGACGGCCGTGGATATGCCCAGAGCGACAGTGGTGCAGAGGCGGATCATGGTGTTGAAGATGCCACCGGCCAGGCCTTGCTGATGCGACGGGAGTGATTGCATCACGTACATCTTTAGCGGGATAAGGTTAGTGTCACGCTGCGGGAAACCAGGTAAAAGGGCGGGAGGGGAAGAGAATCCTACATTTACCACGTTGAACTGAAAATCAGCTCCAACGACGTTGATGATCAGGGCAGGAAATATGAAGGCCCAATAGTTCGAATCGGGCCCCATCAAGGAGAGGAGCAGGCTTGCGACGAGGTACGAGACCGAACCGATGCCGTGCAGCAGCGTGTTGTTCGCCTTGTGGAGGATCGAGCCCGCGACGATGTTCCAGGCGAGTCCCGCAACTGTCTGGGGCAGCAGATGAAGCGCCACGTCGAGCGGCTCGCGGCGCTGAATCTGCTGCAGGAAGAGGGCGAGCCAGAAGGCGGACGACTGGAAGGACATGAAGCCAAAGACCAGCGAGACAATCAACTATGGGTGGTACGTAGGCGAGCTTCAGCGTTAGCGGTTTTACCTCATCCCAAAACGACCGACAGCGGCCAAAAAAAAAAAAAAAAAAAAAAAAAAAAAAGGACGCAGAAGAGCTTGCCAGAGTGAAATTCCTGTCCTTCCAGATCTTGGGCGGCATCAGAGGGTGAGGCCAGATGGTCTCCCAGTATATGAAAACGACAATCAGGACCAGGCCGACGACGAGCATGGATATGACCTGTGGTGCCGCCCAGCCGTCATCCGGCCCCAGCGTGATGGCGGCAGTGAACATGCCGGTGCCGAAGAGGGTGAGGACGGCGCCGACCGAGTCGAACCGTTTGAAGAAGCCGCGGAGCTTCTCCCGGAGCGGTGTCGCCGACGGGGAGGGACGGCTGTCGCCGCCGCCGCTGCCGCTGCCGTCTCCGCCACCGTGGTCCGGCTGCGCCTCGACGCTGGGGACGGCCCAGAAGGCGACGGCGGTGAAGACGCCCCAGAGGATGGCGATGAGGTAGAAGGCGGCGCGCCAGTCAAAGATCTGAGCCGCGACGCCGCCGAGCACGCTGCCGACGGCGAAGCCGACGGGGTTCCCGCTGCTGAAGGCGGAGAAGGCGAGGTTCTTGCGCTTCGAGGGGACGTCGTAGGTGGCGCCCAGGATGGCGATGGCCGAGGGGACCATCATGGCGCTGCTGACGCCCAGCAGGCCGCACAGCACGTCCATCCACAGCGGCGAGCGGGCCAGGCCCGTGACGGCGGCGAAGGCGGCGAAGGAGCCCATTCCGGCGATGAACATGGGCCGGCGGCCCAGCAGGTCGGCCAGCTGGCCGAAGGCGAGCTGCGTCGCGCCCGCCGTCAGCGACGTCGACGCCGTGATCCACGATACTTCTCCCTGCGTCATGGCCAGGTCGCGCCCGATGTGCGCCAGCACCGTCGACGTGGCCCCGACCAGGAACGACGACGACATGGTCGCCAGCGTCGCCTGGAACACAAACACCACCTCGTGCAGCGTGCTGCCGAACGCTGCCGGCCGCGGGCCGAGTCGGTTTTTGTTGGTGCCGTTGCCGATGGGCTCGGCGGCCGTTGCCGCCGGTGGTGGTGACGGTGACGGTGACGGTGACGTGTTGCGAGCGCCGACAACAGGCATTCTTGGCCCTTCTGGGCCGTCCTTCTCGTGATCGACGGCCATGACGTCCTCGACGGTTTTCGATTGAAGATGCCTACCTGTCCTACCAACCTTTCTTACCTACCTGCCTTACCTCTAGTGTCAATATTATAAGCCGGCCATTTGTCCGAACATCGGAGGAGTTTTCCCCCTTTCCCCCCTCCTGTTCGTTCATTTGTCATCACCTCTGTGTATTTGTCGTCCCCTTATGATATCGCTTATTGATTTCTTTGCGACCCACACTATCCCACTCTTCCCGATCAACGCCCCCCCCCCCAATTTCGGCGACTCCTTCAAAAACACGACTCGCCGAGTCCAGCCAGGCCTGTCGGCCGTCAGGACTGAGCGTTGACCGTATCTTTCCACCTGGGCCGCTCTTTGAATGTTCGTCGACGTCACCGGCTGGGTGAGAATCGAAGCGTCTAGTCCGGTCTAGCCCTGCGCGTGCGTGTTGCCATACATGGGTAGATTTCTCTGTTGATCCTGGCTTTGGAGACATCGAGTGCCCGTTCACCGCCTTATGCAGCCTCTCTGACCTCTTCTACCTCCAGCCGCGTCTGCGTCTATTTCTGATCTGCATGGCCTAATGCTCGTCGCGAAGGGTCTGGGCATGACCTTGTCTGGGCTTGGGCAGATTCGGCATCGGAAGAGAGATCGGGCGGAATGACAAGGAGGGGCTAGATGCGCGGTTCCTGTTGCAACTATTGGACGACTCAGGCATGCTGGGTATTGCCGGCGTGGTTGTTGCCCCTGGAATTTGCTCGGCTCTCAAAGCATCTCTCGGTTGTGGTCTTCGTGTCAGCGAAAACAAGACGAAAAACTGGCGGTAATTGGCTGTGTCTGTAAAAGACCGAGTGTGTCTGGGAGGTGCATCGCTGATTTATATGACTTGATCGCCGGTTTGTCGAGGTAGAGTGATGGGTCGGCTGGGGGAAGATGCCGTCAAGAATCCCTTGCATCGGCCGGAAGATGCCGAGATATATTTCCTTAGCTGCTGTTAGCCACATTGTCTGACACACATCGCGGCTAACGACCACATGAGGCTCTCAGAGAGGCATATGGCGTCGCCAATAATCTACATTCTGACGAGCTTCGGAGATGGCAATCTTGCTGTCCATTTTATCCATATCACGCATCGAGGGAACTTCCCCGCCAGCTTGTGGACTTCCTTCGCGGCATCTTCATTTCTACAACCGGGCTGATGTTTTACGGTCTCGTCCTATCCTCCGCGGCTCTCCGTCCCCGCCCGAGAATGTGCTGACGTGGATAACCCGGCTTCACTTCAGGCACAAGCAGAGGGGCAGAGTTCACAGGTTCTCGCTTGTACATCGTCTGACTTCCGGCCGCCACTGCAACTTACTCTGTGGTCACCGAGTTCTCCCCGCTATATCCGTGGAGTGCTGCGCCGGGAAGAGGAACCGACGTGGCGCTACCGGGAAGACGTGGGAGGATGTAGTACATATATGCTTTACAGCCGCCATTCTATGCAATTTCCTGGAAAGATCATATCACTCTTGCTCCCCTTCGCCTCAGTAAAGATGGACATGAGAGACATCGACGGGGCGACTTGTACTGAGACAGACCACGGGATATTCACCATATGATGCTCGTTCAATGCCGCACCAGACCATAGAGCCATATCAATCTACTGTCAGTCAGGGATGGGGAGCACTGTGGTTGCTCTTTGCATATGCCAGCTACACGAGCATGCCCACAGGAGCACGGGAACGACGGAAAGCGGATGACGCAGTGTGGAATGAACGGACAAGAGCAACGCAGCGCATCCTTTCTCCCTCATGCATCCTACGAGATCCATTCCCCCATCGTATACTGCAGGGCACCCTCACTCCTCTCCCGTTGTTCTGGATCCCCAACATGTCAGATGGATACGTACCGCCGCGACAAGGGTCCGGCCTGCTGCTTCAAGAGCGATCCGGATGGAGAGCCGGCTGAAAGATCAGATTATCCCTAGTAATCTCGCGACCAGAACGGCCCGAGAGGAGGGTAGTGACGGCTGTCAAGGGCGTGGCGTCGAAGATCACAAAACGGCTATGCAACAGGACGCGGCTCCCGGGGGCGCAACACCCACATCCGTCCGGCAGTTGGTTCACTCCTTTGACTTCCTTCTGCGCGAATCAGATGTCAAATGGAAGGTCTAGGAAGGCTACATGCGGCGCGGCAGTCGGGCGGCACATGCTGATCAACCAGCTCTGAAGCGGCGGCCAGGACTGGACTATAATGTCGAGGTTATCTGGGTTCCAGGGTCACAGATCGACAGAGAGGCGGCATGGAACATGCCCCCGTGGGCCACTCGCATCACGACTTCGGATGAGAGTTCATGGGGCCGTGTCTCAGAGTGTTCTGGAAGCATGAATGTGCTTCGCCGAGAACATCCTCTTTCGGTGTGGCCGCGTGTGGCCCAAGTTGGCGTCGAGACGCCCCAGACCAGTGGCAGCTACTTGTTGTCTGCAAGGGCAAATCATACGGGCGCTCAGATCAGCGTCCGGAAAGAGCAGGGCAGGCTAAGATACGTTTTGCCACGTGAGAAGACATGAAGACGGAAGGGGACGGGTGAGACATGCAGGCACAGCCGCGGACTGAGGTGCAAGGGGAAAGCGCGCCCATCGCGGCCTCTCGGGGCGGGAGAACACAAAACACGGCCGAGGCCCGTGGCATGGCGATGCCATAGCTTTCCCTTGGACGCCGTTTTATCAGCCGCAGACTTCAGACGCGCTAGAACCTGGTAAGGCTGCTCGCTGTAAGATACCGCTCTTGAACGGCCTGCATATTCTTGCGCGCATGGGGTCGCACGGATGTCTTGCCCCAGAACCTAGGTGAAGAGCTCGGATGGTTTCTCCCAGGCCGCAAGATGGCAAGCGAGCCTGGCGGCAGTGACCTGAATCCGTCCCATATACTTCCCCAAAAAGGAAGACAATGTGCCGTAACGCGGCATAACGACCAGGGTGATGCCTGTTGCTTCGTGTGGTGCGCTCGCACCAACAGCATCTGCGTCATGGCCCAACCGCACCTGCAGGACGGCGACAGCACGCAGCGTCCAGCAACTCTCAACTAGGTCCAAACCTTGTTGACCTAGTTCTCCAGGACCTAAGATGCATCTCGAAGATTTCATTAATGCCCAAGGTAACTCAGAGATTGGCCCCTATCTAATCCGATTAGGAAGAGCACCAAGGGATTCGGCCGTGCTGGCACATATGGATGCGACAGAGCAACACTCGGGTACCGAATACCGGACCAAGGACGCGTAAGTCTTTTTGAGCACCACGCTGTTATCAGTCGTCCTCGATATTGACGACATGTAGGAAAAGAAAACGAAGAGAACCAGAGGCTGGCTTGAGATGCCGCCGTGCCACGGTATCCCATGTTGATAGGTAGGCTTATGGGCCAGAAGAGGCAAGGTCTGCGCTTTTCCGAAGCTTCCAATTCAGGAGGTCCTGAACTGGACCGGCCACCCAATCAAGACATATGCACGAGATGAGTATCATGCCATGTGTCGAGGGACGGCGAGAAGGACAGGGGCTAAGATATGAGCAAGGGGTTCTGCATAGGTTCAAGCTCAAAACACCCCAGATTGCGGGGGATCAAGGGACTTTCTGGGGGTGGATCGATCAATTTTCTGGGGAAGCCCTGTTTTGCCGCGCGGTGACCCATGCCGAAGATCCCGACAGGTATGTACAGCATGGGACGAAAGGATACGATGGGGTCGGCAGTAGGGGTCGGCCGCGTGGTGGGCAAGGGTTGAACAGAAAGAAAAGTGACTGAGCCGCTTGGCTTGGCTCGACTCTGGGGGAGCCACGTACGTTTGATCGACCGCTGCCGCCAGGATGACGGCACTTGCTCCGTCGAGTTCCTTGTGCTCAGGGATTTGTGGGGGGAGGTGAAGCGTTTCTTGTTCAGACAAACCGGCACCGCCACCGTTCGCTCGCTGTCACAAGCAGATCTGTGAAGGCGACTTGATTGCTGTTGTTCGTTCCGCGGCAATCAAGCCCACCGGAGCGTGCCCCGGAACCCCTGCATGACAATCCAAAACGAGCCATGTGTCAGTCAGCACCACACAAGAGAAGCCTGTGAAATGTTGAATCAGACATAGTTCCTAGCTGACGAGGTTGTAAAGTTGAAGACAGGAAGCCTCGCGACATGGGCGGTACGGGCTGGCTGGCTGGCTGCTCAGTCACGCCGGGGCGTGGATGTGGAGGTAACAACGGGAGGGGAGGGCCGGGATTCAGAACGCTGAATGGAACCACGCACCGTCAACCACAGGACGGGATCCGGATGATCGCTCCAGATTCCCCGTGAGACTGGCCCGTCGGTGGGCAGCCGCTCGCTCGTCTCGACCTTCGGATGGAGGACGGGTGGCCGGTTGCGACATGCGCAGGTCCGGCCTTCCGCTCCACCACCTCCTCGCCGTGCTTGCTCGCTTGCTCCCATACACAGACGGAAGCGAACCCGATCGCCGGGCGGGCGATATGAAGAAGGGGGAAGGGTAGGGCAGGGCGTGTAGCAAGACTGAATAGATCGACTGCTGGTATGAAAAAAGATACCAAAAGGGGAAATACCAGTGCCTAGATTACGAAATATTTTGAGCATGCGCAAGCAGACACCGTCGCTATCCATGGTTGGCTCGAGTATGGTAGCGACTGCGCGGGGACAATACTAACATGACGAATCTGTTTTTTTCTCCGTTTTTTTTTCTGCCAATATTGTCAATCGAGTTGTCTCGAGTGAGGCACCAGGTTCGCCCATGCCTTGCGCAGACATGCACGCGACGTTACCCCACCCTCCAAGTCGATATCAGGGTAGGGGGAGAGACCACCCCGCAGTCCGGACCTTTCACCAGGGTGTGATTCGGAGGGAACTGGGTGTTTCCAAGTGCCGCTGGCTCGCCCGCCGCGGGGCCCCAGTAATTTTTGCTCCCACTGCAACCCGAGGCGGACCTGAACTCCGCTTCTAGGCGTTTGTGCTTCTCACTCACGCCCCCAGGCCTGGCATGCACGGCTGCACCCCAGAGTAAGCTTCTCCCCAGTCGCCCTTTCGGGGACGTGGGCGGCGAAGACAAGAGGATTCGACACGCCTCCAGGGAGACATGCAAACGGAGGATCACCAACCTTAATTCTCTAACGGAGAGGGTGTTCCCGATCCCGGGGCCACTGGATGGAACCTCGGAGCATTGAGCAGAATATGCTGCTGTGGTTGCTTGTTAGTCCCCGCCGGGGTCCTCGCCGGATTGACCGGCCGTTGGACGGGCAGATAGACAGCCCCATGGTTGTTGAGATCCGAGCCCGAGACCCGAGGTGGCGTGTGGTAAGGACTGTGGTGCTCACGCTGGTGGTGTCCTCAGACTCCACAGAAGGGGGCTCTGAGAATCCAGACACCCACAGCAGAACAAAGCCCATCCATGATTTCCCATCTCGGGTCCGAGCTAGGCAGGTGTGTAGGTGGCCGGGCGGCGTAAAATGCCGTCTCCCGCATCATGCTTGCCACACAGGTAGGATCCATCCATGAGGTGAGGTACGGGGCTGGCTGCAGGTGGCGTCCCTCCGTGGGGCAGCCCGCTACAGAATTGAGGTACGTCTCCTCGGATGTCCTATCGTCAAATGGGGCTGAGACATGGCATGTCCGGTCTTTGGGTGGCGAGATGCAGACAAGGGCGGATCCGAGTTCCTACCATTATAGTATGCATGCGTCAACTCGCCTATGTCCTTTCATCCATGGCCGGCGAGATCCCGGGAGTGGATTCAAACCGCCCAGTTAGACTTCAGAGAAAGAGAATTACAAGCCAAGCCGAAAGCTGGGTGGGCTAGCCGGCTTGACTGCGGGAGCTGGCCGTGGCTCCATATTGGCTGTTTAATATAATCCAATTAAACTCCGCGAGAGGCTTCCGGCGATAGACTGGGGGGCCTCCATTTCATGGTTCGCCAGAGCCCTGGGACCCTAGGCGGACTCTAATGGGGTGCCTGGACGGGGTCATGGCCTGTCTCGCTGGGTGTGTGGGAGGAATCCCTCTTCCATCTGCCGGCGCCAGCCAAACGCCAAGGAATCGCTTGTCGCCGGAGATTCCTGATCAGGTAGGTTGGACTGCGGCAGGTGAGCGTAACAGACGCCGGTTCAAGGCTTCGCCAGCATAATGCCCGAGAAGTATCAGCAAGAACAAGGCACACGGGTGCAATGTCCCCTGGCACCCTGTCTTCACTCTTTGGGCCGTACCAAAAAGAAAGTTGATCTGAGGCCGGCAATGCGTCCTAAGACGAGCAATGAGAGCCGAGTCATGGGAGAAGGGCTCGTGGCGTCTTCCCCTACGCCTAGGGGTGGATGGATGGGATATGGTGTGGCACTTGTGGCTGCCCTCCGTCATGAGATAAGCGTCTTGCCGTCCCGTGGTGGGCCTTGGCGCCAGCGGACCTGATTTGGAGTGTGGTGTACCTGCTTCCATTTTGCATCCCAGGCACAGCCCGTGTCCCGACAGCGTCCAAACGAGCCGTGTGAGCAATTGGCGGCCCAAGTGCGGGAAGTCGGCGCCTGAAGATCAAGCAGGGAACCATCGGGGACCACCGGCCGAAAGAGCATCCGAAAGGTTGACGAACTTGATTTCGAGCTCAGCAGATTAGTCCTTCCTTGGCAGTGCTGCATACTGCTGGAATGTAATTATTACCTCGTGCCGCGGGCCGCGGCTAGGGGAGACGCTGACCAGGCTCGCCGGTAGGTGTGCTGGTCACGGCTGAAATGTGTGGAACTGGAGCCTTTCCTTGTAACTGAATGCCTCGGCGGTTTTTGCTGCTGCTGGCTGTCGTGTCGAGATTGGTCAAAAGCGGAGATGACAGCACAAAGTATTGAGGCGCGGTGTCTCAATGGAAACGCGGTCCCCTTGCCGAGAGTGCCTCGAACGTACCAGTAACAGCAGGCTGGGGAGCCCTGCCAACTGCAGGATGTTATATTGGCAGCACACCATCGCAATCCCAGCCAATCAAATTTTTGACTGTTGGCGAAAGGTATCGCCGTGGCAGTCATTACGAATGAGCTGCCCAGTCGCGGCGATCGAAGCATCCGTGATGGCAACATGCTACCGAAGAGGGTGTGGCAGAGTCGCGACGCTGCGACGTAGGAAACGGCAACGGTAAGGGTGCAAGCCGACTTGCTCCACCAGACCGAAAACGATAGGAAGCATCGGGAAGTTCTCACATGGCCTCATGATTCCACTTCAGTAAGTGGAGAGCCCATGCCTGGTCTGGGAGCTGGGGCGTTGTCGGGATTCCAAGACAGACCGGACACCCCTATCCTTGTCCATCACGACCAAACGCCACCCGTATACGAGACGGAGAGGCTAGGTTGTATGTCGATACCTGCGGCTCGTTAGCTGCGCTCGGCACCAGAACTGATGCCGAGCATGCATGCCTGAGCATCGCAGCTTGCTACCCACGGAAATGATCCGTCAGCCAATGGATCTAAATTAGGAAGTTCTATAATGGGAAAGAAGCCCAGTTCTATTCGGCACATTCATATCAGCCCGCGTATGAGCGCCATGCTTGTTTCCACGCTCAGATGTAGAAGCGGGGCTCGTAGTTGGGGTGACAGGTGGCAGCCGAGAAGAAAGGAGAAGAAAACAAAAAGAATCTTGCCAGGTAAGTAAGGTAGATACCTAGGTTGCTGGGCTGGTTACCGGCCACGGCACTTCTGTGCAGATGGGAGCTTTTCTCGAACACAGGCAGGCTCGTCGGAATATTGGTAGACCCTGTCATATTGACGAGGGGTGCTGGAAGTTGAGGACCGACAAGCCGCGGCTTCTGGGGAATGTCGACCGCCCGCCAATGTTTGCCCAAATTTCTTGCTCACCTTGGAGGATATGCTAAATGTTGCTGCGTGGTTGGGCGGTAACGAGGAATTCTGCGGGCCGAAGTTGCAGACAGCGGAACGGTCGAGGTGCCAAGCCAAAATGTGGGCGAGGTTCCATTCTGCTATTTTGACAGCCTCGAGGACCACCGGAACAGCAGACTGATGATACCCTGAGAACCACGGTTGACATGCGGGGAGAGGAGTAGAGAGGAGGAGAGCCAGGCTCGCGCCCTAGCAGGTCCACATGTTGGTCCTTGGTGATATCAAGCACATGCACAAGGCTGTTCAGCTGGAGAAGTCGGCCCCCACTCCGAAGGAAGGTGTGCAGGTATCCAAAGAAGCCCTGGATGGAAGGTTCCTAGGTAGTAAGGTGGTACCATGTCTGCCAAGCTGCGAGGTCCCCAAAGGCAGGTCCCAAGGCAGGGCCAGGCGGCATTTTGCATCGTCGGCCGGCACAGGCGTCGGCCGAAGGAGTGGATAGGCCGTCGTCTCGTTCGTCGGCGTCTGCGAGCGAGGCGGCTAGTAGACTCGGGAGTGCAGAGTGAAGGGCAGGTAAGACCACATGGCAGCAAAGAGCCGACGAACGAGGTGACGTCGGCGTTCTCGGGCAGATGCGGGCGTGCGTGTGACGGGCGCTAGCTCGATTGTCTTGGCCCAGCCGGAGAGGTGTTCCCTGGCGCCCAGAATGTCTTGGCCTGCTGCACGGTGGTTGGCAGGGTGCGACGGCAGCTGGGGTGTGGAGGCTGCAGAAGGGCGGATTTTGATTGCAGACATGGAGTTTCGGACCGTCGGCCGTTTGGCACGAGTTTCCTCTGCATGGATGGGTATTGCTGGTCAAGCGGCGGCAAACTCTAACCGTCGGCCAAATCTGGGGCGTTGCAGCAAGCCGCCCCACACACCCCGCGCCTTCCTGTCGAGTGACGCTGACACACCAAGAGAAGGAATCAATTCGACACTGTACTGCGTGGCTATGTGGGCACGAGATGAGCAGCTAAATAGTCTGAACTCACAGACAAGCCTTGTACGGCAGTCACCAGCCCCAGATCTATCTAGGGAGAGACATGCATATGTTACACTTCGGCCTAATAGACGCGAGCTTTTTTTTTTTTTTTTTTTTTTTTTTTTTTTTTTTTTTTTTGGTTTTGTCTTTCGGTAGATAGGCAGGGATAAGGTTACTTTGTCTGGTACGATACTTCGAGTTCCAGCTCAGCAACTCAATCTGGACACCAACCGGACATTTCCGCCTACGGATCCGGCTGGCTGGAGCCGACGGTTCCGAGATTAGGGAAGCCTTTTGATATGCCATCGCAAGTCGAGCAGAATGCGGATGGCAGCTTCACGGGTAGATAATATGTCCTGCCCAAGCAGATGCGGAGGGCTGCTGCTACATTGGAGGCTGGCCACGGCGTCATTAGAAACGTCCTGCTTTAGGTGGGCTGGAGGAGCATTGCACTGGAGTTTGTGTTTCGTTTCGATGCCAGCATCACGCATGTATTGTTCTCCCTTCCTCATCTCATCTTTCGTTACGGCACTTAGGACGGCTTTTCCAGCTGGCCTGTTCAGATTGGGTTGACACCACCGTCAACCACCCCCATGTCCTGGACACGCTTGAGACTGTGGGACACGCGCTGTCTGCGGCCCTGACGGCTGGGACCTGCGTACATCCATGTGCGCGAACTTGGTAGCTGCATCATTTCCCGTCCAGCATGAGTGGAGGTGGTATGTAAGGTGGGAGGGGATGGCGAGGAGAAGGAGAGACAGAAAGTGGTGGGTGGCCTGCCGGCCGGCAGGGGAGACCTTCATTGAAAGGGATATTGACCCGACGCTCATTTCCCCCATGAGGACGGCGGCAGGATGCACGAGAAATCGAAGCATATTAATATGCCATTGGGACGGACGGAGCACGGCAGCTCCAAGAAGGCGGGCGGCCATGATTCGTGGGTGGATCAACTCGTCTGATGTATCAGATGGACAGATGGTCGATCGAGGAGAGAAAACCCAGCGAGCAGAAATCGGCAGAACGACTCCAGCTGGGAGGTATGTAGATCGGGATCGACAGCGGGCCAGTCAGTCTCAGGCCGACCTTCAATGCCGTGCCTACGTATACCACTCCAAAGTCGGGCCACGACGGAGAGGTGTCAGTCACCATATGCATGCCAGGGCTCCGCCTACCTCCTTGTCACGGGATACGCCACCGTCAGAAATTGTTTTTGCCCCATGGATGGTATGCCATGTTCCTAGTCAGGAAAGCATGCGGCGGAGTCGTTGGCTGCGACAATGAGAACCTCGAAAACATCAAGCATGGTCGTCTGGTCGTCTGATAATCACACGGCTTTTTTGAGATTCCCGTTTCGAGCCACTATTTGCCAACGTATGATGGTACTCGAGGATTGACATCCGATCTCTGACATTCGCAACTTTTGATGACCGTCGAATGCAAGCGAAGATATTTGTGGAGACAAGGTAGGGAAAAAAAAAAAAAAAAAAAAAAAAAAAAAAAAAAAAAAAAGAAAGAGCGCTGAGCGGCGAATCTACCCCGTGGGGACCCCGACACACACATATGCACCGGCTAGCAACTCCACATCGAGCAGACCCTTGCCAGCGAGGGGTGATCCATGCTGGTGTCGTGATTGAATTGTCTTCAGGAAGGATTCAAATTTTACGCTAGCAGAGGAGTGGGAGGTAACGATTTTCGAGCCTAACTATGGAGGCACGAAGGTGGAGGTACCTTTTGGGGCTCTCGGTCCGACAAACGGCCAGCCCCATCGAATACTGCGCCGCTCCACTGCTGCCTCCCGGGCAGGGAGCGGGCCTGGATCTGTTCGCCACCAATTAGAGTGAGCCTAACCGAGATCAGAAAGGAAGAGGTGCTCCTGCCTGGTACCGAGCTCGCGTCGCTCATTGTTCCCATCCGCCTTCCCCGTTCAGCGGCTCGACTTCTTTGCCACGTCAAAACAACAACTGGACGTCAAAGAAAACCCGTGCTGCCGACCAGAGGCGTCTGTTGAGCTGCGAGCCTCCGCACTCGCGTCGTTGGGGACAATCGTGGAGAAACATGGGTTTCTGCGGATCCGGCAGCCACAAGCGACGCAGGTGAGCTCGGCGACTCTCCGGCCGACAGACTCCCCTTGCCACGAGCTTGAGGCAGGGGTTTTTGCCCCTGTCGCCATTTGTCCACTCCCCTCGCCCGATCTCCGCAGATTCCTCCAGTTTGTCCTCCAGTCACGAGGCGTCGTCCCCATCATGGACAGACCTGCGAACGCGCTTGTTGGTGGGCCCAGACGTAGCCGAGGAACATTCGTTCGCTTCTGTTCTTTTCGTCCTCGACAACGAAGACATTGTCCGCACCACTGGAGTGGGGG
>PYSS01000108.1:106947-135995 GCA_003049465.1 Magnaporthiopsis rhizophila
GGGGGGGGGGGGGGGGGCCGCCGTTTCAAGGTTGACCTTGCCTGGCAGCCTGCCTCCCTCCACAACGTCGAAATGAGGAGAGCCCTGGTCTGTCTCCCAGTATTTCTCCGTTGGCATCGCACCTCATTAAAGACGGCTTACAGCGCAGGCCGTCGAGACCAAGGGAGACAGGTAGCTCTGGCCGTTCGTCGTCGGTCGGATCCATGGTAGCGAGCGCCTACCAACAGGTGCCACCGCTGCTACCCCTTGGCTGCCCTCACCACAAATTTGCGGTTCATACCGCCCGTCGAGCCGTCAGTCAGCGTCGATATGGGATGGGGCACTCTGCAGAAACCCTCGTATGGCCTGGTCTCTGGATGGGACGCCGGTCTGCTGGCCGAAGGTGCTCCACCACCAGCGCTACCACCCATCACTACCACCACACCACACCACACCACACACTCCCGCCCGCACCCTTGCCATGCCCCTTGGCTTTTTTTTTCTCTTTCCTTTTTGCTTTTCTCATGCAGGTCACCTCGCTCCTACCGTGCCAGGGTATTGAGCGGGTACGTACCATCAGTTCACAGAGCGGGACTTGCAGCCTACAAGGGAGTCCGCTGAGGAGAGGGAGAGAGTCCTGCTCTGGTGACCTACTGTATGTGCACGTCCCCTGCGCCTACGACGCTGCACTGGGCCCGCTCAGCTACCGTTGCTCCTCCCATTGCTCCCAAATTCGTGCTGGCGTTCCGAGGCAACCAGGGCTATACCGTACTTGCTGTTCAGCAAATGCCCTACCGGCCAAGCGGGGCGGAGGGGAAGGAAAAGCAACCCGGGGAAGAGGATCCAAGACACTTGTGCCCGCCTGCCTACACATCCACCGGGGGCAAGGTCAGTCGTGTGGAGGAGGAGGAAAAAAGAAAGACAGAAAAGCTGAAAATTATTAAATTCCCATACGGAACACACGCCACACACTCATGCCCGCTCCTCGCCTCTTCCCCTCCACTACACACGCCATCCGTCCCGCCGCGGATATTGTCACGCCAATATAACTGTGATGCTCGATATTGACCCTGAATTAGCGGCTCACGCAAAGTTCGCGAATCGAGACCGGCCTGATCAACAAAGCTCCTTGCTAGGAGCTTGTATATGCATGCCAAGAAGGACATCGCTGCAGACAGCAGTCCTCAACCAGCCTCTTTGAGAGGGAATCAGGACCGCCAGCATCAATTACCGCTCTGTCTGGGCCTCGGGCGGGCTCAGCACATCCTTTGCTCCTCTTTTGGCCCTGTCTGGCTCGCTCCGAGCTCATCTGAGGAGGGAAAAAGAGTGGTTAGTTGGACGGTAGAGGTTGTTTACCTTGGAGCATATCTGTGATAAACGAACCCCGAGACGCGCGGCGCCGAGGCATCTCAAGCAAGGTCAAGAGGACCGCCGCACCACCGATCAAACCGAGGGAATACATCGCAGCCCGTCCGGAAGCAAATTGGGGCCCGCGCACACCGTCAAGACGAGAGGCGAGAGTACTTGCTGCCAACCAGGACACGCGGAGCATACCGCTCACTGTGACCCAATCACCTACGAGCAGACATTCGGCGGCCGTCCTACGGGCCTTCATTCGTCAACCGCAGCTTGGAACCTGGATAGCCTCCATTCTAGCCGGTCGGTTTCCCCGGAGGCCGAAGGGAAGCGGGAAGACAAGGACGGCAAGGCAACAAGGGAGAAGGATCGACATTCTGATCCGACTGCTGCTCAGCCGGCGGAAATTGTCGAGGAAGAAGTCGTGAAGGCCCAGATCGTCGTTCCGGATCTACGCCAAGCCCAGACCCAAAGTCGTCAGGTACGTCTGAACGTCTGATAGTCTACTCCTTTCCTCAACTTTCTTCGCGTCTCGCAATATTCATTGATTGCAGTCCACCCCCCTGCCGCCCGTCCCGTGCAGTCCAGTCTGGTCCACCCTCCTCCTACCTACCTTGCACTCCTCTTCTTTCCCCAAACCCCAGCCCCGCAATGTGGTGACCTTCTGTTGCCTCCTCCTGCCTGCATGGCGGCCACCACCACCACCACCACCACCATTCCCAAATATGTTTCCGCCTGGTTGCCACCCGGTGCGAGAGGTACATTGGCCACCCCGTCTTTGTCGTGCGGGCCAACGTCCGCTGGCCGATCCCCTCCTGCTGTTTTGAGCCCTGCCATACCGTTCGGCGTCTCTTTATGCTCATGCCGGGCCCCCTTCGTCCTCACCTCACCTCCCTTCCCCACACTTGAACATCAGTCCGGCCCGTCCAAGTACCGCCTGGGCCAAGCATCCTTGCATTTCCAGCTCTTACAACGTCTCCGCTCGGCTCCCGTCCGTCTACCACTCTAGACATGCCGCACTGCAGAGAGCGAGGCCCCGTATAGATATCTAGACCTCTCTCATCCCGCTTCACGGTCTGCTCTCCTTGCTTGGAAGCACACGTACGCAGTCCACCTTCCATTGTTTTAGAGAAGACGTCTCCTGAGACGTAACTGCCTCTTCAGCCAACTTTCCCCGCTCGTTCGAAGCTGGCTATCTGTCTGCGTTCGTTACATCCACTGTTTATATCCCATCACCTATTTGTTTTAAGACTTTATCAGTGTCTCCCTATCTTCTCTCTTGTCCTTCTCTTACCCCGCCACCCAAAAAGCCAAACTAGACAGCGAGACGAAGCTCACCACGAAGAAACAAAGCAGCTCACCTTAAGTGGACACACAACCAGTGAAGATCGAGATGTTGTCCAACCCACTCCACCGCTTTTCCCCTTACCATGCCCTGTCGTCCAACACGCTCATGTCCAATGGGCACATGCCCCAAGGCCATATGCACACGGCAGGGCTTGACACGTTGGCACAGGGGTCGCATTATGCTCTACAGCAGCTTCAACAGCATGTCGGAGTGCACAACCCACACCTGACCCGGGCAGGCCCCCAGATGAAGCACCACCGTCAACACCCCTATGGCCCCGCTGCGCGGGCCACGGGAGCTGCCGGTCCTATCCGCAGAAGGATCAGCAGGGCGTGTGATCAGTGCAACCAGCTCAGGACCAAGTGTGATGGACAGCACCCCTGCGCTCACTGTATAGGTAAGAGCAAAGCTTTTCTGCGGATGTTTGATGATCATGATCCAGCATCAAAATATCAAGATGCTCGGCATAATTGTGGACGAAAAGAGACTGACCTCTATCTATAGAATTCGGCCTTGGATGCGAGTACATCCGGGAGCGGAAGAAGCGTGGCAAGGCGTCGCGAAAGGACCTGGCGCAGGCGGCCGCGGCCGCGGCTGCAGCACAGGGCGGACAAAAGTCCCCAGCGAGCAGCGTGGAAAACCTCAAAGACGAGCAGAGAACCGAGAGAGAGAGCAGCAATGGGAACTCGGCTAGCGAGCGGCACAACAGCAACGACAAGGACCTCGAGGCGGACGCAGTCCAGCGGAGCCAGCGCATCGGCAGCATAGACAGTCTCGACGGCTTGGGAAGCGGCCCAACGCACATTGGAGGCGGCCACCAGCAACCGCACCACTCTCTCGAGCGAGACCACCACCAAGGCCTGGAAAGCCCAACGGCGCTTGACCTTAATGGCTACGGTAGCATGCACAGTGCTTACGACCGGCCAGGCGGCATGGGCACAGCACACATTATGGGTGGGACGGCGGCACACGGCGGCTTCGCTAGCCACAGCAGCATGTCTAGCTACCCGGAGCTGCCGTACGCGCTACAGACGCAGAGTCCAACCGGCTACTCGGGCGGTGGTGCATCATATCGCATCGGAACCAGCCCGCTCAGCGCCTATCCCCTCTCGGGCGAGACCGCGTCGCCCGGATGGGGCATGTCCATGTCCTCGCCACCGGCGACGCACGGGACCCAGTACCCGCCACCGCCACAGCAGCACGTGTCACAACAGGGCGGCGGCTACGGGGCGAGCGGCAGCGCAGCGGCCGGGCTTGGCTCGGGCCATGGGCAGCACCTGCGGTACCCCGTGCTTGGGCCGCTGATCCCGCACTTGGGAAACATCATCCCGCTCTCGCTGGCCTGCGACCTGGTCGACCTCTACTTTGCCAGCTCGTCATCGGCCCAGGTTCACCCCATGTCGCCGTATGTTCTCGGGTTCGTCTTCCGCAAGCGCTCCTTTCTGCATCCGAGCAGGCCACGGCTTTGCCAGCCGGCCCTGCTCGCCAGCATCCTCTGGGTCGCCGCGCAGACGAGCGACGCGCCGTTCCTGACCAGCGTCCCGTCAGCGCGCGGTAAGATCTGCCAGAAGCTGCTCGAACTGACCGTCAGCCTGCTCAAGCCCTTGATCCACACGCCCTCAGGCGATGTGTCCCCGGTCTCGAGTCCCGCCATTGACGGTGTCGCACTGGGCGGGCTCGGCGTCGCCATGCCCGGCTCCGTCAGCATCAGCATGGAGGCCTTGACGGGCGAAACAGGAGCCTTTGGCGCCGCCGGCACTCTGGATGACGTCGTCACCTACATCCATCTCGCCACCGTCGTCTCAGCGAGCGAGTACAAGGGCGCTAGTCTACGCTGGTGGAACGCGGCCTGGTCGCTGGCCCGCGAGCTCAAACTGGGCCGCGAACTTCCCCAGAATGCACCCTCACCCATGTCTGACGGTGGCGATCACCCTCATCCACATCATCACCGCCATCGCCACGAGAACACGGGCGAAGAGGGCAGCGTGGGCAGCCCCGTTGGCGGTCCCGGCGGTGTCATCACGGACGAAGAGCGCGAGGAGCGCAGGCGCATCTGGTGGCTGGTCTACATTGTTGATCGCCACCTGGCTCTATGCTACAACCGGCCCCTGTTCCTTCTCGATATCGAGTGCGACGGCCTGTTGCAGCCCATGGACGACACCGACTACCAGAACGGCGAGTTCAACCCCAACGAAAACACGGACCCAGAAATGCTTAGAGACGATGAGCGGCAGCAACAGCAGGGCCAAGAGGAACAGCAGGCCCGCGTTCGGGGACCTTCCTTTGAATGCACAGGCCACGGCATTTTTGGCTTCTTCCTGCCGCTCATGACGATCCTGGGCGAGATTGTGGACCTCAACCACGCTCGCAACCACCCACGCTTCGGCGTCAACTTCCGCTCCAGCGGCGAGTGGGACGAGCAGACTGCCGAGATTACCCGCCACCTCGAGGTCTACGAGCAAAGCCTCGGCCGCTTCGAGCAGCGCCACCTCAGCGCTGCGGCGCAGGCCCAAGCTCAAGCTGCGGACGCCGCCAAGGCACAAGCCGCTGCCACTGCCGCTGCCGTCGCGGCAGCAGCAGCCCAAGCACAGGCCGCCGCCGAGGATTCTGTTGTCGTCGGCGGTGTCAGCGACAGCATCAGCGTGGGCGGCGGCGGTGGCGGGGCGAACGACGTCGGCACTCCGTCGGCCCTGTCGGTGCACAGCGTGCACTCGACGTCGCAGCCGCCGCCGTCGCAGCAGCAACAGCACCACCCGCGACTGACCGAGTCGGACGTGCAGACGCGCATCGTCATGGCATACGGCACGCACGTCATGCGCGTGCTGCACATACTGCTGTCTGGCAAATGGGATCCCATCAACCTGCTAGACGATAACGACCTATGGATCAGCTCGCAGGGCTTCTTCAGCGCCACGAGCCACGCCGTCGAGGCGGCCGAGGCCATCAGCAACATACTCGAATTCGACCCGGGCCTCGAGTTCATGCCCTTCTTCTTTGGAATCTACCTACTGCAGGGATCTTTCCTACTCCTCCTCATTGCCGACAAGCTCCAGAGCGAGGCGAACCCCAGTGTCGTCAAGGCCTGCGAGACCATCATACGCGCCCATGAGGCTTGCGTGGTGACACTCAACACCGAATATCAGGTTAGTTTGCCGCTGCCCTTTGCCACATTGTGTTTTCTCCCCACTCGCTGCGTGATCCGCTTGCTAACATCCTCACCTGTTCATCAGCGCAACTTCAGCAAGGTGATGCGCAGTGCGCTGGCCCAGGTCCGCGGGCGTGTGCCTGAGGACCTCGGCGAGCAGCATCAGCGCCGCCGTGAGCTTCTGGCCCTCTACCGATGGACTGGTGACGGCACAGGGCTGGCCCTCTAAGAAAAGAAGGGGGAAAAAAGCAACACTCTCTAATCAACGTATCGGACATGAATCACATTTGGGCCTGAATGATTTGCTTTTATTCTTCTTTTGGATTCGGCGTTTTCTGGTCGGTTGGATTTAGTTCTTAGGCTTTTGCGCCCACTTTTCCCTTTCTCTATATATTCCGGTTTGTAGGCTGGTGTTACAAAAGCAAACCTTGCCGAAAAGTAGCGGTCTTTTGGGAAGGGGAACAAAATGGATGGGAAAGTTGGGTTTGGTGGGCGGCACCGACTGGATGGCTGGATTTGTTTGAGCGGGTAATGGCCTGCAAACGAAGTCAAGTTGTATGATGGCCGGGAAGGAGGGACGACAGGCGTTCAAGTGTATTTTATCTACTCCCTAGTTTAATGTCGCTATCTCACGTACATATATTTATCACCCGACTGTTTCGTCTTGGATAATGATGTGATAATGTTGCCGTGCGCTGTACGCAAGTTCTGTAAGTTGCTGTCCTGCGGTGGGTCAAAAGAATGCCATGCCACCTTCCAAAATCAAATCAACATGCTTGCCAAGAGTATCGCAAAAGAAAAGAACAGGGCAATAAAACAGTAAAACTCAGGTTGTTAGGGCGTGGACGTGTCAACACACAGACCAGCCGCATGTCGGCGGATTGAGCAAAACGAACGAGCAAAAGTGAATGGATTGGGGCCCAACCGGGATTCGAACCCGGGGCCTCGTCCAGGTGTGTTCTAGGAAGGCTAGAACGAGTTGAAAAGTAACCCGAAGGACGAATCATACCACTAGACCATTGGGCCAATCGTAGCTCGATGACGACATGGCGGTGGACGCTGGCTTAAGTCGAGCAAAGGCGTAGCGGTGGGGACGGCTCATGACGAGAATGACAGGCTGCACAGCCCGCTGGGGATGATTTGCTTGAGCCTCGGCGATGTAGTTTCTGCGACGGGTTTGCCTACCCTTATGTACGAGTTTTGCCGTGTTTATTATCATCCGGTTATGTGGCAGCTGGCTTGCTACCACTTTTATTTACGCACGAGCCTTCCAGTTGCGTGCTTGTTCAAATAGAACGAGTTGGGCGCCCCTGTTTTGCTATCCTGTAATTAGGTATAAACTCCACCCCGAAACTGACTGTGCCTTCTTTGCCCGTAGCGGAAAGCGGGAAGACGCCTGTCGCAAGTCTCGTCGTGTGCCCATCCCTGGCGGGATTAGCTGTTATGCGCGGGGTGAGGCCCGGTTGGATTGGACTCATGCCAAGCCAGTCCGAGTTTATGGGCAGCTGGCGCCCGTTTTAAAGGCACCAGTTTAACGACCCTCCGCAAATTGAATGGTGTTCATCCCTGGCGCCGAGCTTCCCCAGGTCACATTACCTTTAATGATTTTACCTAATTAGACAGGGAGCGAGCCCTAGGTAGGCCGACTCGATTTTCAGCCGGGTCCGCCCTACTTGTTAATTTCCTGTAATAAATACAGTGTTAAAGATGATGCGGCCACGCTACGTGGACAAGCGAAACGCAGGCCGTCAGGAATATAAGGTTACAAACGCAGTCACCGCAACAGCGCCGCGATGGTCTAGTGGTATGATTCTCGCTTAGGGTTCACCCTTAGCTTCTTGCGAGAGGTCCCGGGTTCAATCCCCGGTTGCGGCCGTTCCGTTTTGCTAATAGGAATTCGGCGGTGTGAATGGGCGGCTTTCCTTCGCAAAGCTATTTTTATGCGGAGTGGCGGAGTGGTGTGTTGTTCCTCCTCCAGCTGAGCTCCTTGCAACCCCACCCTGTCCTGGTGGCCCTGGGTTAAGCTTCAAAGCGGGAGTGCAGTTTTCCACCATCCAGCAAGAAGGACCGAGCGGGTTAATTGGTTTAAAAGCTGTGAAAGCTTTATTAAATAAAAAGAAAAGTGCTATTTATTATACCCAGGACGGTGCAGCTGCCAGGCGGGGGGTTTATCCCGTGCAAGTAACGTGCGGTTAAAAAGGCGGGAGCGCCAAGCTGCACCTTGGTGTTGTGGTCCTGATGTAAAGAACCCATACAGTGACGGTTGGATGGAGGTCAGATGTCGCAAAAAGAAAAGAACATGACACAGTCCCTACCAGGCCTCATGGGACTCGAACCCACAGCCTTCCGCTCGCTACGAATAGGAGGCGGACGCGCTACCTTTGCGCCAAAGGCCTTTCATCAGCGAACATTCTGTTGAACTCTGTCGAGCTGCACATAAACGCAAAACTTGGCCACCCCACCCACTCGTTGGTGTTTAGCCCCCATCTACCACAAGCACCTCGCCCACAACCGAGTGATTGACGTGACGGAATCACCGAAGCGAGCGTGCTGTGGCGTGCATTTTATTTAGCACCTGGGCTCGCTAGCACATGTGACAACATTGTGCTGTGTAGCGCGGGTTCAGTGAGGCGCAGATATTACAAATCCGCGTAGCCCCCAACCCGCAAGCCTTTCTCCCCCCACCATCTTGGCTTATGCTGCTTGATCCAACGTGGCGCGCGACGATATGGCACGCCACCTTCGACCGCCCGACTTCGAGCATCCAACGCCCAGCACACCCCCCGAACTGGGCAAGACAAAGGGCAAGCGACCAGCATGCTGCCCTCGAAGCCGCGCAGCTCCGACGGCTGCTGGACCTGTCGACTGCGACGCAAGAAATGCGACGAGGAACGCCCAGTATGCGCCGCCTGCCTGTCCCTCGAGATCGAATGCCATTACAGCGACGCCAAGCCCGAGTGGATGGACGGCGCCGACCTGCAGCGCGACAAGGCCGAGGCCGTCAAGAAGTTGATCAAGCGCAAAGCCGCCTGGAGGAGGGAACGGCGCCATCTGCAAGGTCTGGAGTCTGGTCTCCGCGAGCTGGAGATGACCGACGGCCCTGACGGCCTGCATGTTTCCACCGCCGCCGCCGCGCCCCGCCAGCCCGCCGCGCCATCCTCGTCTCCTCCCAACGGCCACGGCCACGACCAGGCGCCCCAGACGCCAACCTTGCGCTCCGACTCTAGCCAACACGCCGCCCCGAGCCCACCCAGCCCTGGTGGACCGGCATCGTCCACCTCGGGGTTTTCGCCGCCGTACCACATGGATACATCCCAGGGCACCTCCCCCGAGTCCACCGCTGCCGAGGCGGCGCCTCGCCATCACGTCATGTTTGGCGGCGAACACGAACGCGACGTCTCCCTGGCCATAACCTACTGCGACTTCGTCTTCCCCTTCTTGTTCCCGTTCTACCGGCCTCAGATGCTCCTCGGTGGCCGCTCCTGGCTGCTCATCGTGCTCAACAGCAATAAGACGCTCTTCCACGCCGCCCTCAGCCTGGCCTCGTACTTTTTCACGTCGATGCTGCAAGGTGGCGAAAACACGTCCTGTCGGGCGGTCTCGCAAGACGAGATGTACAGGCAGCAGGACCTGACGGTCAAGGAGCTTATGCTTGACGTGACCGACATCAACGAGAATGGCGTCAAGGGCCGGCTCAAGGAGGCCACGCGCGTACTGGCTGCCATAATGCAGGTGCTTTGCTTCGAGGTTGCCGTTGGGAACACGGGCGGCTCCTCGTGGGCCCTGCACCTGGAAGGTGCCGTCGTGCTTCTCGACCAGGTTTTCAAGCTTAACGCCGAGACGGCAAACAACATCGTCTGCTGGAAAAGCGTGATGCGCATGCTCGACGAGGGAATGGGCGACCATCCGCGCATCTTCTTTCCCCGCGCCGCCGTGGGCCAGCAGACACCCGTCCGGCCCATGACCATGATGAACAGCAACCAGTCGTGCCTGTCCTTCTTCGCCGCGGTGCTGCTGTATTTCGACATCGTCAGCAGCACTGCCCTCGAGACGGCACCACGCCTGCACTGTTATCACACCGGCCTGCTGCACGTCATGCGCGATGTGGTAGACATGTTCCCAGCCCTGAAAGAGCGATTCGACACCGACTTGGGCGAAGATAACGACCCAGACGCGGCCTTCTTGGATCTGTCGCAGGTCATGGGCGCCGCCAACTGGGCTCTCATCGCCATCGGCGATGTGGCCGCGCTGGACGCGTGGAAGAAGCAGCAGCGTGCGTCGGGGTCCCTATCGGTGACGGACCTGGTGTTGCGCGGGGCAAAGATCGAGTGGCCGTTGCGACGGCGCATCGCCCGGCTCGACTCCATCCTCTGCAGCAATAGCAACAGCAGCAGCGGCGGCGACGAATCCCAGAGCATCGTCTCGCAGCCGCACCAGCCGCAACATCCCCTGCCCGTGTATGTGACGGCCCAGGCGCGGATCGGCGACTTCGAGCGCGGCCCGCGCGCCATCGGCGGCGTGGACGGCTGCATGACCACGAGCTGGGTGACGCGCATCTGGGCCCAGGCGGCACTGAGCTACCTGCACGTAGTCGTCAACGGCTGGCAGCCGGCGTCCCCCGCCCTCCGCGAGAGCGTCGGCCTGACGCTGACGCTCCTCCGCACGCGGCTCCCGAGCCCCGACTGCCTTCGGACGTTCGCGTGGCCGCTCGCCGTCACGGGCTGCCTCGCGTCCCCCGAGGAGGAGGAGCCGCTGCGGCAGCTGGTCCGGGACGTGGGGCCCCTGGACATCTTCGGGTCCGTCAAGGAAGCCTGGACGGTCATGGAGGGGGTCTGGGCGCACCGGGCCGAGATCGAGGCCGGAGAAGGCGGCGAGTGGGACATTGCGCGCTGCTTTGGCATCGGTGGCCGGAAGGTCTTTCTTGTGTGAGACGCGCGCTCCGTCGATAGAGAACACAGCAAGTGGCGAAACAAGTCAGTGGCTAGCTCGATTCTTGTGTATTCGGTCCGCCACTAGCGGCGCCCGAGCCGCCCTACGTCTACGCCAGGCCGTGCATGGCGCTAGCCACCCAGCATCTCGGGAGCCCTTGTCGTACTCGTATGCTTGGCTTGTTTAGGGGGCAGCGAGGCGGCACGTTCGGTTCATCCGCCGGCCCTGACCGGATGCATTATACTGCACGCACCCTCATTACCGCCCCAAGCCTTGTGGTATACATCCACGGGGCCACATCCGGTCACAAAAGAATTTCTCCAGGCTCAGCCCACGTTTTGCTGGTTCCAACACCTGCGTGCTGAGACTGCATCGTGGATTCCTCCATAGGCCGTTGGTAGTTCATGAAACCGCCGGGGCTCGCTCATCGTCCCGTGACGACAGAGTGGGACATCCGCTGCACCTCGGGCCATCTTGCCAGGTATGTATTTGCGCGCATCCCTGGCAAAACACGACCTCGTCGCGAGACATGGACGGACATACACCTACATGGCACAGCCCGGCTGCAAGTCATAAAAGCTCACAACCGCAGTGTCCCCTAAACGGACGGCGTGCGTAGATAGGTACCTATTCAGGAGGTTCTGTTTCGGGCTACGGTGCCCGCTCTCAGCAACTGTTGGCCCAAGCTACGCCGGTGACTGCTTCAGACGCTAGCCGCGGGCCGTGGACGCAACCTATATAGGTATATAACCCAACAAGAGGCCTGGCAACCCTGGCACTTACCAGAAAAGGCTAGGACGGCACGGGGGGCTCTGAAGGTAATGTGTGGGCGGAAACGTCTTGTCACTTCATCTGTTTGCGGTTCCGACCCGCCAATTAGCCCACTTACCTTCGTCTCCCTCTTCTCTACATGCCAGTCGCCACCGCCACTGATTTGTGTGGCATCCGCGATTGTCACGCTGTGCCCTGTAGATTCTGAAGAGGAGTTTTTTGAGAAAATTTCATTACCAACAACCATTTGAGACAGCAAGAGTTCGTTTCGTGATTTTACTATAGCTTGGAGGAAAACTAAAATTGCACCCAGGAGTGACTGGGAACGCGGTCCAGTACATTTGGTGCTAACCCTGACACAATCGTCTCTCTGTATCGTACATTAACGTAGAATCACCGCCTGGCGAGTACTGGGAATATCGTTATCATACACCGTCCCATTTCGTTAGCTGCCGTGAGAAAAGAAAAGAGACAGAAAAAGGTCAGAGCCATCAACCACAGCAGACGGTGGCCTCGTTGGCAGCGCTCGTCTGGCCCTCGCCACCGCCGCCGCCGCCGATGGCCTCCCACTGGAAGATCATGACGCCCAGAAAGGCGCCGACGAATATGCAGATGATGAAGTAGCCGTTGTAGTACATGACCAGCATCATCAGAAAGTAGGCGACGGCGAACTGCACCGTGTGCAAGGCCGCCCGCGCCACCTGCTGCACCAGCGTGGGGCGGAAAGGCAGGAGGACGGTTGTGGCTGTGTTTCTGCTGTTGCCGTTGCCGCTGTCACTGCCCGTCGTGGCGGTGGTGGTGGTGACGGCCGAGTCCTGCTCGAGAAACTCCTTGGTCTCGGCCGCCGCGATGGTGGTCCTGCTATCGGGTAAGGGCCGGCGCGTGGTGGTACGGAATACGGCGGCGGCGGCGTGGCGACGGACCAGGAACCGGTCGTACTCCTTGACGGCGCGGCGGAGGGCCTCGAGCGCGACGGCGAGCAGGATGACGCCGACGCACGAGCCGGCGAACATGGCGGTGCTGGTGATTTGCCAGGTGTTGGAGATGAAGCAGGCGTCTACTGTGTCCCAGTTCCAGAGCATCTATTGAGGGAGACAGACGGGTTTAGGCTCCGTGTTAGTGGCCGGAGTTGCGAGGGGATAGATGACTGGAATTGAACAGAAACAGAACACGCACCGAAATCTTGCAGTCGTTGCTGCTACCGCCATGGCCGAGGGAGGAGCTGTTTGTTCCGGACATGCTGACGCCGCCACCCATGACATGGCCGCTGGGCTCGGGGACGGATAGCCTGGTGGTGGTGTTCATGATGACCAAGGTTGGGCTCATTGGACTTTGATGAAGTCCCCGGTGGTTGGCATCACGGTAAGATGAAGTTGCAGAGATGCAGAGGTCTTGCTTTTCTAAACATATTTGCTACCGGGCTTGACTGGGCGTGGCATGATGGCAGGGGCAAAGGGCGGATGGACAAAGAAGCTGTCGATGCGAGGTGGCGGCCTCGACTTTCCGCGACGGTCGAGACGTGACCGAGGGCGACAAAGGGGAAAAACCGCACCAGCACACAAAGAGATCCTCCGTATCCCACCGAATGCGAACATCTGAGACGGCACGCTCATGGACACGCGTGATATTTTATTTGTCGAAGCCAGACTAGAGTATTTATTTTTTTTTTTTTTTAGAATTTTGGGTCGTCATTCATAGCGAGCGTCTCCCATCTCCCACGACGCACGCAACCTATCGTAAAGGGAGCTGGTACTACCCGACGTTGACGACCCATACGACGGGGTACTGAAAGATTCATAAGAGGCAAGATACGAATAGACCGTAAAAAAAACACGTAGAGGCAGACAGTCAACGACATGGTCTCCAGCCTCTGCATGAGGGCTCTTGGCAACAGAGCCTCACCCTCACCAGGTTACATCCGCGATGCGTTCTGCCTCAACCGCGTCACCTCGGGCGAGTTGACGCTGACGACGGCGACGCCCCTGGCGCGGATCTCGTCACGAACAGCAGGCCAGGCGTCCGGGTCGACGGGGCGGGTGCCATCCTCGATGATGCAGGTGACGAAGCCCTCGGCGGCGGCGTCGAGCGCGGTGCTCTTGACGCAGTAGTCGGCGGCCAGGCCGACGACATAGACGTGGGTGGCGCGGGCGGCGCGCAGCATCCCCGCCAGCCCGGAGTCGCTGACGCGCGGCCTGGCCAGCGGGTCGTAGAAGGCGCTGTACATCTCGACCTCGGGCCGGGTCCCCTTGTCGAGCACGCGGTCGACGCGGCGCAGGTCCAGCTCGGCGGCCAGCTCGGCCCCCGGCGTGCCCTGGACGCAGTGGACGGGCCAGAGGCGCGTGGCGTACGACTCGGCCGGGTTGAGCGGGTTCACGACGGTGGTCGTGTCGACGAATGGCCGCTTGCCCGCGTGGTTGGCCGCGAACGAGATGTGGCCAGACGGGTGCCAATCCCTGGTCGCCACGCGGAGCACCAGGCCCGGCGCCGAGAGCAGCTGGTTGACCACGGGCGCGATGTCCCTGCCGTGCGCCACTGCGAGCGAGCCATTCTGTAAAGGGGGAGGGGGCGTGTTGGTCAGCTGCGATCAGATGTCCTCTCCTGGGCCGGGCACATCGTGAAGGAGCAAACGCTCCGGTTAGCTCAACCCAGGGCCCCCAGCCGCTCAGCTCAGGATGCAGCTAGTAGCCTGGGAGAAGCAGTACCCGGATCGGATCCCTGCCCAGCGGGACCGAGACTGCAGCTGGGCGATCTCCACCAAGGCCAAGGTGCATGTGGCTTGAGCCTGCATGGACGAGCTCAACCGGGCACCATCATCCCATGCCAATCTCCAATCGCATCCGCAGGTGGCATGGGATCGCGATGGTAGTCTAGTGGGTAAGTCGTAGTCGAGGCCTGCACTTGTCGCTTTCGGCGGGAGTCTCAAGAAAAAATAATCCCCAGAAAAAAATAAAGCGCCAAACAAACGGTTGCCGCAATTGGGCAAGACTCACCGGCGGGCAAAAGTCCTCCTGGAAGTCCACCACCAGGAGAGCTGGCCTAAACGTTGCGTCGGCCATGGCCGTGGCCGAGACCGCGTCAACCGATCAAGAGCCAACGAGGTTGAGATTATGTGGCAAAAATTCGTAAAAATGGCCGACGGGCGAGAAAAACACACGACACGGATGGACCTCGTGCCAAAATACCCGATGGCGGTTGATCTGGGATCAGACTTCCTCCCGGACGTTTCAAACACGGGTCGTTTCGATTATTTGAGCACTGGGTTGAGTGCTCAGATCCAGTTGCTGAGCGAGGGGTGCAAGCAACAACCTCAAGGCCTGGGCAGGCTCAACTGTGGAAGCTGTTGGTATGGATTGAGATGTTTCCGGGTTGATAAGAGGACTGGCCTCACATTGGCTGGAGATGCGGGATGAGAGGGAAAAAAAAGTCTCTGCCCGAGATAAGGCACAGAGTCTCTGGGAACAATAAACGGCCTCACTGCGGCTTACCGAGGAAGTGGAGACGCATGTGAGTCTACGGGCTGACTGAGAGGGAACGGAGCAGCCAGGCTGGGTCTGAGGTTGGCGGCGCATTGCGCTCATTCTGGTGGCTGTCGGGCCTTGGACAATGGAGCACAAGAGTCAGCCGTCTCTTCAGGTGGCGCACAGCAAAGTATTGGGGGCTTCAATCGGAGCCACACAGCCTGGATGGATGGCGCGGCTGGCATTTGGCACTCACGGTTGCCTTGCAAAGGCTGTGGCTCCACGCCGCCATGAGAGAATCGAATCTGATCCAATCCCGATAGGCAAACAATATTCGAACACGGCCAACCATGCACAGGACTGCACTACAGGTACACTGCGCCGTCTCTTCCGAAAACCTCCGATTGATCAATGTGATGTGCCGCTTTGCTGCAAGTCGCCATTTGTGATGTTGTTTATGGTTGGCCAGCCGTCATCGCACAGTCCTGTGTCTGTCTGCATGGCACTCCCCCGAGAGAACATGAAATTGACGTGAAATGAAAATCCAGGCTTTGCCAAATGCCAAGACGGGCGATCCTCGTTTTTTTTCCTTGTATGTACCTAATTTCCCCATTGCAACCTGCTGGCTGGCTGTCTTCCGGTCGGGACATCAACCTTGGTTCAGCGAATTTCGAAGACGTCCATTGGAGTAATCCATCATGCCCGCAGCGGGCTTGACAATCACGAATTCCCTCAACCCAGAACTTGTGCCGCACTGGTCGGTGTTGGTGCGCTATGAAGGAGCTAGGACGCGTCGATGACGACATTACGAACGCCCCGTTTATCTATGCCGCTTGGACTTGTGCAGGTTTGGGAGTAGGAGTTGGGGTCTGCGCGTCTTCTTCTTCTTTTTTTTCTTTCTTTTTTTCTTTCTTTTTTCCCCTTTTGTCGGGATCCTGCACGAGATCCATTCGCATCCTCTGTAAACATCGCTTGTTTATCCGTGCTATCAGGACGGAGTTGAGGTCGGGGCCGCTGGATGCACAACTGTGCCCCCGCGCCACAATTCGCGCCCCTTGATGGGGTTGCATCCAGGCACAAGTCGCAGCCATCACTCATCGTCTGATATCAGATGTGTGCAACCGCCCGATGCAAGGCGCGGGATCACCGTCGATGTCCTTCCTTGTGTGCCTAACATCACCCCTAGCCACTGGCCACCAGGTATCGCCAGGTACCCCGGTCGACGTTTTCATTGTCATCAACGGTGCACTTTAAGGACGCCTTCTGGAATGCCTTCTCCAAGTCTTGGGGCCATAAAAAAAGAGCCAGATAATGGTAAATCGACTCGTAACAGATTAGCTCGGTATGGATTTCCGAGCGGCAAGGGCCCACCTAGGCGCGGTCCAACCGAAGAAGAAGAGGACGACGAGCGGGAAAAAAAGGATCACGAAAGTGAGCAGACAAAAGGGGGGGAAGTTCGTCGACATTGGCCAGACTCTGTGGTTGCCGCCATCACGTCCTTGACCGCCTTCCTGCCTGCTGCAGACCGCTCCTACTGGGTGACTTGTCCACCCGTTGGGGTACGGCGTGCAAGGGTTGCTGGCAGTGCCAAGATAACTCCAGTGGCTTGCTCTGCCAGCTGTAGATAGACAGGGTTGGACGGTGAAGGCGCTATCCGTCGCACTGGAGTGGCTTATTGCGGGTGGGGTCGCAAGGCGGTGCCAGGGGCATGGGATCCAAATTCCCAGTTGCCAGCTGCTCCTTTCCAGACGTCAGACTAAAAAAAAAAAAAAAAAAAAAAAAAAAAAAANTTGCGCGTCTCCAATTTCGAGCCCCGTCGCAATAGAAGCGGGAATGGAGGGGGGACAAGAAATCGATTTAAAAATCGCGACCAGCTTCCGGTGACGATACCCCCTGTCAGGATCCGCCTCCTGTCCTTTCGTTCTAGTCCGTTGTTGGCTTCCAGTCTCCATTCATTCCCTTTTTCCATGTTCTGTTGATTTTCTCTAGACACCGTCGCCTTTTTTCTGTTCTTTCCTTGCTGTCCCTTCTGCCATTGGCGTCGGGAGAGGTTGGTGAGTTTTGGTGCGGACTACCTAGACTTGCAGCTTCCTCGAGACGGACCGGTTTCCCAACAAAGAAAGCCTCCCCCCATACACCACCCTTCCCGCCATCCCATCTTCCCAGGCCATTCGGATTTGTGGAAACCTTGGGCGGTCATCGAACGAACGAAAGAAAAAAAAAAGACCGGCGTTCAACACTGCCTACACCTACCGCGCCCGAACCTCCTGCCAGTTAGTCCGATCAAGCCATCCTCGCGGACGGCAGACAACAGCAAACGCGAGTCGCCCTGCTCGAAACAAAGGCACACCCCTCGAGGTGCCCTCCTAAACAGGTATGTCCGCATAATGTCTGGCAGGAGATCGGGCTGAGCCTTCCGAGGCAGCTCACTCATCCACGGAGCTCCTTCCCTCTACTACGTACCCGCCTTCACCTCCACCTCCCGCGCTGGCATTTCCAACTACCCCCGCCATCGCTGCGCGGCAGTATCACACCGAGCATTGTCCGCATTGGAAGCTGCCATTAGGCGAGACGATGCTGTCCTTCCTCCTTCCCGCGAGACGAAGGGTTTCCTTTGCTCTGCCAGACATAGACCTCCCGCTCACCAGCACCGCTCACCAGCCGCGTCAGCAGATATAGAGGTCGCCGACCTCGCCCTCGCCCACCCCGTCCACAGCCGATGGTCCCCGGCCGCCGCCGACGACTCCTCGCCGTGGGCCTTCAACATGATTGCCTCATCCCTCATCCCCTCGCGGTTTAGGGGCGAGCAGCCGGCCTCGCAGGCTGCTGCCCCGTCCCGCCTCAACAAGAAGGTCACGCCCGTTCTCCAGTTCCTGGCTAGCATCACGTCGGCACACCCGATACACACGGTCGTCATTGTGGCCCTGCTTGCGAGCTCCACCTACATCGGACTGCTCGAGGAGAGCCTGTTCGATTCTAGCTGGAGCGTCCGCCGCGCCGACTGGGACTCCCTGACAGAGGGCAGCCGCAGCCTCCGCGCCGGGCCCGACACGGCGTGGAAGTGGCAGTCGCTCGACTTGCCGGAGAACGCGCCCGTCGCGGGCGCCGACCACAAGGCGCTGCTGACCCTGATCTTCCCCGAGTCCCTGTCCAACGATGCCCCCAAGACGGCGCC
This sequence comes from Magnaporthiopsis rhizophila, assembly GCA_003049465.1. NCBI lineage: Eukaryota > Fungi > Ascomycota > Sordariomycetes > Magnaporthales > Magnaporthaceae > Magnaporthiopsis > Magnaporthiopsis rhizophila. The sequence goes on from PYSS01000108.1 coordinate 125,109, forward strand.
CCTCTTCAACGCCGTGCCGACTCCGGAGAACCTCTCGGTCACGCCGCTGCCCTCGACCTCGAACCCGCTCACGGCCTACTCGCAGGACTCGGCCCTCGCCTTTGCGATGCCCTACGACCAGGCGCCCCGCTTCCTGACGGCCGCCCAGGAGATCCCCAACGACATTCCCGACCAGGAGACGCGCGAGTCCTCGGCCTACGGGCGCGAGAAGAAGATCTGGATCATGAAGGCCGCGCGGGTGCACACTAGGAGCAGCATCGTGCGGTGGGTCCAGAACTCTTGGGTTGAGTTCATCGACGTGCTGAAAAATGCCGAAACTCTGGACATCATCATCATGGTGCTCGGGTACCTGTCCATGCACCTCACGTTCGTTTCGCTTTTCCTGTCAATGCGCAGGATGGGATCAAACTTTTGGCTGGCCGCCAACACTCTGTTTTCGTCCGTGTTCTCCTTCCTCTTTGGCCTCCTCGTGACCACCAAGCTGGGCGTGCCAATCACCATGGTGCTGCTCTCCGAGGGCCTGCCCTTCCTCGTCGTCACCATCGGGTTCGAGAAGAACATCGTCCTGACCCGCGCCGTCCTGTCGCACGCCATCGAGCACAGGCGCCCGGGCGCGGTTAAGCAGTCCGGCAAGGGCCCTGGCGACCAGAGATCAGACCGCGGCACCGCCACCCCCAATGAGGCCGCCTCCCACTCGGTCATCCAGTACGCCATCCAGGCCGCCATAAAGGAGAAGGCCTATGGCATCGTCAAGGACTATGTCATAGAGATCCTCATTCTCGTGGCCGGAGCAGCGTCTGGCGTCCAGGGCGGCCTTCAACAGTTTTGCTTCCTGGCGGCGTGGATCCTCTTTTTCGACTGCATCCTGCTCTTCTCCTTCTACACGGCCATCCTGTACATCAAGCTCGAGATCAACAGGATCAAGCGCCACGTCCAGATGCGCAGGGCCCTGCAGGACGACGGCCTCAGCCGTCGCGTTGCCGAGAACGTCGCAAAGAGCAACCACTGGCCCGAGGGCAAGGGCTCCAGCACCTCCCTCTTTGGCAAGCAGATCAAGAGCACGAGCGTCCCCAAGTTCAAGGGCCTGATGGTGTCGGGCTTCATCGTCATCAACCTGCTCAATCTCTGCACCATTCCCTTCCGCAGCACCCACTCCCTGTCGTCGCTCTCGTCGTGGGCCGGCGGGCTCGGCGGCGTGCTCAACTCACCGCCTGTCGATCCCTTCAAGGTCGCGTCCAACGGGCTTGACACCATCCTGGGCGAGGCCAAGGCCACCAACACCGAGACCATCGTCACCATCCTGACCCCCATCAAGTACGAGCTCGAGTACCCCTCCATCCACTACGCCCTACCTCCCAAGTCGGCCGTCCCCTCGGACGATGACCTGGGCTACGGCATGGGCGGCCGCATGGTCGGTGGCATCCTGAAGAGTCTCGAAGACCCCGTCCTCTCCAAGTGGATCGTCATCGCCCTCGCCATGAGCGTTGCCCTGAATGGCTACCTTTTCAATGCCGCCCGCATGGGCATTAAGGACCCCAACCTTCCCGACCATCCCATCAACCCTAAAGAGCTTGCCGATGCTCAGAAGTTCAACGAAACCGACACGGCCACCCTGCCGCTGGGCGAGTACCAGCCTCCTACGGAGCCGCCTACGCCTAGGAGGCTTCCAAGCCCTCCGGCTATGGACTACGAGAGCGATGCCGGCCGGCCTGAGACGCACAGGTCCCCTGAGCCCCCTGCTGTGCCCCGCACCGCTGCCGAGATCGAGAAGATCCTCAAGGAGAAGCGCGTCTATGAGCTGTCGGACGAGGAGATCGTCGCCCTCTCGCTCAAGGGCAAAGTGCCGGGCTACTCTCTCGAGAGGAGCCTCAAGGACTGCACCCGCGCCGTCAAGGTCCGCCGTAGCATCATCGCGAGGACCAAGGTCACCCAAGAGCTCACTGGGCTCCTGGACAGGTCGAAGCTGCCCTACAAGAACTACAACTGGGAGCAGGTCCTCGGCGCCTGCTGTGAGAACGTCATCGGGTACATGCCCCTACCTGTCGGTGTCGCGGGTCCCCTCGTGGTTGACGGCCAGAGCTACTTCATCCCCATGGCCACGACCGAGGGCGTGCTTGTCGCCAGCGCCAGCCGTGGCTGCAAGGCCATCAACGCCGGCGGCGGTGCTGTCACCGTGCTTACTGGAGACGGCATGACACGCGGCCCTGCCGTCGGGTTCGAGACGCTGGAGCGCGCCGGTGCCGCCAAGCTTTGGCTCGATTCGGACGCCGGCCAGAACATGATGAAGCGCGCGTTCAACTCCACCAGCCGGTTTGCCCGCCTCGAGAGCATGAAGACAGCCATCGCGGGCACGAACCTGTACATCCGATTCAAGACCACGACCGGCGACGCAATGGGAATGAACATGATCTCCAAGGGCGTCGAGCACGCCCTCAGCGTCATGGCTACCGAGGGCGGCTTCGACGACATGGCGATCCTGACGGTCAGCGGCAACTACTGTACGGACAAGAAGCCGGCTGCCATCAACTGGATCGACGGACGCGGCAAGAGCGTGGTGGCCGAGGCCATCATCCCGGCCGACATTGTCCGTAGCGTTCTCAAGATCGACGTGGACTCGCTGGTCGAGATGAACATCTCCAAGAACCTGATCGGATCGGCCATGGCCGGCGCCATGGGTGGTTTCAACGCGCACGCCGCCAACATCGTTGCCGCCGTCTTTCTGGCGACCGGACAAGATCCGGCGCAGGTTGTTGAGAGTGCCAACTGCATCACAATCATGCGAAAGTGAGTTTTGCTCTTGATTTAATTTTTGCGTCTCTTTTCTTTCTCTTGACACATTTGTACTAACGAGTCTCAATTGCTTCCTCCCCTAGCCTGCGCGGAGCTCTGCAAATCTCGGTCTCTATGCCTTCCATCGAAGTCGGCACGCTCGGTGGTGGCACCATCTTGGAGCCACAGGCGGCCATGCTCGATATGCTGGGCGTGCGCGGCCCGCACCCCACCAGTCCCGGCGAGAACGCTCGGAGACTTGCGCGGGTGGTGGCAGCGGCGGTTCTCGCCGGCGAGCTGTCTCTTTGCAGCGCCCTGGCTGCTGGCCACCTGGTCAAGGCCCACATGCAGCACAACCGCTCTGCGCCGCCCACCAGGAGTACAACCCCGGCTCCGACCGGCAGTGGACCTTCTGTTGGAGCCAACGGCAGCTTGACTCCTGGAGGCCTGGCCATGACATCGGCCGCGGGGGGTCTGCGGGGCTCGATGAGCTCAGCCAGCCTCGAAAGGGCCGCGGCCGCTGGTCGGTGATGCGTTGGCGATGCGGTGAAGGAGTGGGCGGCAACGAACTAGGGTCTGCTTTAATTCGGGGCACCCGGTTGTTATACAAACAATATGCCGGGGGGCATATCGGTGTTTTGGGGCATAATGCTCACATACCCGCAAAACCAGCACAAGTGATTTGAGCGATTGGAGGCCTCTGCCGGGCCGCTCACTAACGACGGTCTCGGGACGCCCTCCTAGCGACATGACGTTGTCTTCTTTTAGAGCCTTTACCTCCCTATCGAGGTATTTCAGGTAGATAGCGGCATCCCTGAGCCCTGTTGTGGAGTGGGTACAAGCCCTATACAACAGCAATAATTCTTGTTTTTTTTGGCGTTTACCATCGCGGCCCCGTATACCTACCTTGGGTAGTCTGATGCCCACTGCGTGACCTGCTGGGAGTAGTCGGCTTGGGCCGAAGGAAAAAGAAAGACGAGACGGGCCTTTCATGCCGACATCGAGATCCTTTGCGGCCCAATAACCCGGATCCTCGAACGCACACCATGGAAGATTGAGTTTCACCTCGCTGGGCACACTTGTGCTGCGATGGGATGGTTGTGCGGTGCGGTGGGCGTGATACACCGATTTGATTGGCTCGCGATGGCCATCTGGATGACCAACCCCCTTGATTACAGCCAAACACCCATGGCAGTAGTCCTGAGGTACCTACTTCTTACGCCTCCGTCCCCCTCTACAGCCCTCGCGTGCTTTCTCTATTTGCTCTCGTATTTTTTGGTCCCCTCTCGGCGCAAGCACAGAAAGCGGTTCCTGACGTACGTGGCGGCCTCGCAGTGACCAACTTTTTCGGGGTCTCTACCCACTCCAATCCACTGCGCCAAGCCCTGACGTTGGTGCCGCGTGGCTAGCTCGTGGCTCGTGCATGGCGGCAAGGAAACCGACTCCTTCAAGCCCTATGGCTCGTTTGTGACGGACAGATTAGATTGTGAGCTGGCCTTTTCCTTTGTCTCCCGCTTTTATCGATGGCTTTTGTCGCCCCTTTATTACTCATCCGCTTGTAGCCCCATTTCCGCCTCGCTGTTGCCACCTGAGGCCGCCAGGCCGCCAGGCCGCCACCTTTGGACGCGGACAGCAAACCTCCATCAACCTTGGGCAGGAAGCTAGTGGCAAGCTTGCGCAATGCTATGGACGGCCTCGAAAAAATGATTGTGGATCTCATTGTTGTGACTCAAATATCAACTCGCTGTGTTCCCACCGTCTTTGAGGCGATAATACCATTGTCGGGCAGCCACCAGCGGATTGGGCGGGGAGGCTAGATATCGCCCCTTTGATCTCCCCGGCAGAAACAGTCATTATATTTGGTTTTTGTTCTTGCATTTATCTCACGGCCTCACTGCTTTATAAAACGCGACTGTGGCAACGACTGACCCACCGTATACATCGATCGGTCAACCAGATACGAACCCCCGCCGTGGAAGAGGAAATTTTACCGTTGGGCAAGATATACATTCTCTCTACTTCACCATCAACATCTTTCTCCTGACGAGAATGGATAGCAAGAAAACTCATCCTAGGCGCGTCAACCACCCTGATGGTAGGATATGCACCCTGCAGAGGCAGGATGCGTTCCGCTTCCAGACCAGCAACCCGAGCAAGACGGCACCAGCGCCAGCACAAGCACAGGTCACGATGCGAACGAGCACGGCCAAGAACCAGTCCGGGGCATCAAACCCGCAAGGAGCACGGGGCAAGGCCGCCGACCAGCCTCTGAAAGATAAATAGTCGAGATATCGAGGCAAGAAGCTCTTGTTATACCTACATATCTATTCACTGTCACACATACTTTACTATCTTACATACCCTACCTACCTACCTATTTCCTGTCATATATACATATACCTACTGTCCTGTCTACCTAGGTACCACATATCTACATATAAATTTCCTGTCTGGATAGCTTGAACAATGCCTGCCGAGGGACAGGGATATATGCGCCGTTGCGCCACCTCCGTGATGTGGACGTCGCCAAGGCGGGCGGCCCCGTGGCATGTGCAACGCCTCCGTTCGTATTGCTGGCGGAACACGGCATGAGGAGCGGAGCCATGCAGATGTCGTCGCCCACCCGTATCGCCCCAACAAAGGAGAAAAACGCGCAACCTTCTGCCGTTCGCAGGGTCACGATGGCACCCGCCTCGCTATGCAGCCAATGTACGCTCGTAGGCTTGATAAAAGCATGGGGCTTTATGCAGCTTCGCTTCACCAAGCACCACCTGTCCTGTGCCCCATGCCTAGCTTTCCGATGGAATCCGCAGGGGTCGTTTTGCCCGGGGAACGAGGCGTCTCTCGGGCACTAGCGGAGCCGTGTTTGTGCTGTTTTTTTTTTTGTTTTTTTTTGTTTTTTTTTTGTTTTTTATTTATTTATTTATTTTCTTTTCTTTCTTCTTTTCTGCTTTCCTGCAGCATGCGTCTGAGGGATCCTGCATCATGTACTTACCAGCTACCCGTACTTTTTCTCCCACCCCAAGAAATCACACGTTTGTCGTCATTGTCAAGCGCGACGCTAGAGCCAAGTGCCTGGCTGGTCCCGTCCATCTCCACTGCCGATCCTAGTTCGAGGCTCCAGTGTTCTTTTTAATTATTACTTTGGTCGGCTTGTAATTTCCCTGACCTCTTCTCCTGTCCAACCGCCTTCTCGCCTCTTTCTCTCCGTTGGCAGAGGGCGCGAGAGACGGCAAACTTCCAAAGCCTATCATGGTCACGAGGCGGTGAACTGCACTGCACTGCCTGCCTCGCCCCTCTTTCTGCGCGAACCTCTTTTTCGGATTGGCTCCATTTTTTGGTCGTCTTCTTCTTTGCCTTGCCCAATCACCGAAGGGGTCTCGGCACCTGTCTTCCGCGCAGACCACGTCACACAACCGGTCGTCGAGGTACGTTCTTTCTGCGGCGTTAGGCTCCCCGAGCGGCGTTTTTTTTTTTTTTTTTCGCCTGCTGACGACGAGCTCCCCTGCCGTACGCCACCGCAAGGCACCACGCAGACGCAGGTAGATTCTAGGCCAATCCAGCTACCGCCATGTGCTTTGGAAGCCGCAGCTCCGTGAAGCCCCACGCCACGGGCAGCAGAGCGGGAAACACCAGCCGGCCGGTCGTGGAGGGGTCCTCAGGTTCGAGCGGGCGGTGCGCTACGATTTCAAGGCTGGCTTGCCATTCGCCTCGGCGCTGCGGATCCCCTCGGAGCCTCCGAGGAGGGATGGGGAGCGAACGGACACGGCAGCAGCTGATGCAGTCAGTGAGCGCGGATGATGGTCGCCAGTAAGCATCGGGCGTGTTGCCGGTGAGAGCACTGCGGAAGAAAAGGAGAAAAAAAAAAAAAAAAGGGAAAAAAAGGGAAAAAGTTTGTTGTGAGGGCTGTGCTGCTTGGGGGTTGTACCTCGTGGGCCCCCTCTCCGCAGGAGAGGGGGCATGGATAATCTGGGTCATCCCTAAAAATCCCGGGTTAGAAATTTCGTTAATTTTCCTTTATAATTTGGCAGCAATCACTAATAAATCCAACTCGCGGAAAGCCATTTCGTTTCTAACACGCCAACTATAATAGCTAATAATATAAAATTAATATAAATAGGTAGAAGGAATTAAGTAAAAACTGCTGGGGTTTTTTTTTTTTTTTTTTTTTTTTTTTTTTTTTTTTTTTTTTTTTTTTTTTTTTTTTTTTTACTTTTTCGGATTTTTTTATACTTGTAAAACGAAATGGCTGGTTTTTATTTAAGAAAAGAACGGGTAAACCTAGCATTTTTCGCTTATATAAAAAAAAACAAAAAATAAAAAAAACAGCAGCTATTTTTATTCAATCCTTTTCGTTTACTCATATTAATTTTATATTATTAGCTGTTATAATTGCCGTGTTAAAAAAGAAATGACTTTTAAAAGTTAGATTTGTTGGCATCTGTTAGCAATTGCTATTAAATTATATAGGTGCATTAATGATAATTTTGACGCACATTTTTAAGGATGACCCTGATTATCCGTGCCCCCTTTCCTACGGAAAGGGGGCCCACTGAGGTACAGCCCCCAAGTACCGTATTGTTGGATAACATCTTACCAGTCAGCTGTGTCCCCACTGGAAGATGTAATTGGATGCCAGTCAGCTGATTGGATACCCTAATCGGAAGCCAATAAATGATCCCGAGAAGATCATTGCTTACCCCAAGGGGTGTCGGCGAAAACGATTACACATCCTCGTCCTCATCCCACGCCCGTATCTTGGACGGACGATGGATGATCCAGTACCACCACAGCCCGATAACGAAAAGGGTCATGAAGATTGCGATGACAAAGTAAATCCAGATGTAGCTGGATACCGACGCTTTCTCCTTCCAGTCGAAGAAGGACATGCTGAAGACGCTCTAGCAGGGCAGGTGACTGAGTCAGCAAAGGGATTGCTCCGAACACGGAAGTACGGAGGCGCCGTAGTTTTTCGGGCGGCCCGGGGCGGGTTGTGTGCTACCCGCTTATCCTTGACCCTGTTCGCCCAGGGTGGCGGATCCGGATCTTCGCGAAGTGGCTGGGTTGGTAGTACAAGAGATGGAATGAATGTAACAACAGAGGCAACGAGTGGGGGGAGTGGAAAAAGAAGAGAGAAAAAAAGGGGGGAAAAAAAAAGAAAAAAAAAAAAAGGAAAAAAAAAAAAGAAAAAAAAAGTGACCTACAGCCAAGAATGTCCCGGGCAGGAAAACCATTGTCAAGAGTGCAATCGACCGCATATGTTGCGAGTCGCGCTTGGTGTCAAAGGCAATTTCTACATTTATCTCGCCTTGGGCCTTGAATGGATGTGAATGTTGTCAGTTCTTCGCTTTTTGGATGCCAGCCAAGGGGTTTGCTGCTTCGTGAGGAAGGTGTCTATACGTACCCACTGCGTAGCCATGGCCATTCCGTCGACACGCATTGTGCAGTCTCGGGTCCAATCTTCGTACTCCTCACGGATGGACTGAATGCGCTTCCGGATCTTGGCTTCGAATCCATCGGCGTCGGGGTCGATCTCGTCCGCGTGCTGAGCCATCTTGGCCAGCTGCGCGTTCCAGCTAACCAACCCGTTCCGGAGGTATGTGGTGTCCAGCCAGGCGTTGCGCTTGGCGATGTTTTTCTTGTCCGCGTCGGCGGCTGCCGCGCCGCCGCGCCGCCGCTGCTCCGACTCCTCCTGCAGGGCGTTGAGCTCGAATATGCGGGACTCGACGTTGGTGATCGTTGCGTTGACCAGGGTCCTGTGGCGGCCGTGCTCCAGCTCGGCAAAGATTCCCGGCAGGAGCAGCGGGTTTGCCGCCTCGGCGCTCTGCATCCGGTCCAGCCGCCTGAGGATCTCGTCGCACGCGGAGAGGTAGCAGCCGTAGACGATGGCGAAGGTCAGACCATGGTCTGGAAAGTGTGTGATCGACAGGGCCAGATCAAAGTCCCAGGCGTGCGAAGACCGGCAGTTGTAGACCCACGCCGTCTTGCCGTCCATCTTGACACGGTCGGCCGAGAAGACGGGCACGTCGGCCCGGCTGATGACGCGAGCTATGGACCCGTGCGTGTGCATGCCCTCGGCCACCCGCATGAAGGTGTGAGGCGAGAAGGGCAAGGTCCGAACGCCGCGCCTCGTCGGCTTCTTCGCCGCCGCCATAATCTCAGAAACGGCAGCATCCAGAGCATTCTCCTTCGAGACATTGGGAGCCAGCTTGGGCCCCTCGAGGGCGGACAAGGCTTTGACGTTGCCTCCCCATGCGCCGTCTTTTTCTGCTGACATCTGGCCCTCTACGAACTTGGCCCACTCGTTCGAGGGGGCCTTCTGAACGGGCGGGAAAGGGACCTCGCCCGGGCGCTTCGCTAGACTGCGTGATCGGCGTCAGAGGGACTGGAGCCAGATCGTCGTGTGCACTGGGGACGGGAGTTCGTTCCAGCGCGTGAGCTTACATCAAGACAAGGCCAGCGTCTTTACCATCGAGCTTTGGCAGGTCCTGAATCTCGGGCAGTTAGAAAAACTGGCTCTACCGGCAACCGTGAGGGAGGCTCGCTAGACGGCGTACTTTGCTTAACCAGTCGTTCCATTGGATGTCAGACTCCAGCGAAGAATATTCCAGCTTATACTGTAGTAGGTCAAAATTTGTTGTTAGTCTTGAGCTCGCTCTTTCCTTCTCGATGCTGGCCGTCGTTCGCACCTTGTGCCCGCGCAGGATTTGGACGACGGTGCTGTCTCTCGGCTTATACTTGAAGACGGCGTTTAGATTGTGTTCACTTAGCCCAAAATCATCCCGCGCCCAGTCCATCTTGACTTCCTCGCCGACCTTAGAAGGACTTGATTCAGGTGACGGCGGCTCTTAGTGTTGGAGTTTGCCGTCGCCGTTCGTCGTCTCCAGATGTGTGTATCTGGGCGGGCATTCTTGTTGTCGCCGGATGCACCTTGTCAGGACGTTTCACTTGAGGCAGTGCAGCGCTGTCCAATCAAGATGCTCCGGGTCACGGAGTGGGGCGGGCAAAATGGGCAGTTCTGGATTAGGTGATGGTGGACCCAATGCATATTCTGGGCACGTGGGGGTTAGGGGGGTAGGGCGGTGAGGGGAGGAGGGGTGAGGGTGGCGGTCGCTCGCCACCCCGTTGAATGGAACCAGCCTCATGCCATCGGCTACCTACGACACGAAACTACAGCCCTCCTTCCTTGTTTTTCTACTGATAATTTTTTTTTTTTATAGATAATACACTACTACGGCCTAAGTCAAGATGGGGCAAAACTTTGTCACCATTTCTGTAGATTCCATTGGAAGATGCGGCTGCAAGGACTCAGCAACGTAGCCATCAGGCCGCATGCGTATGGCCTCTAGCAAGTTGCTAACTATGGCCCACCGCCGGCTGCGCCAATCCGCTGAGCTGCTGCCGCTCGACCTATCTACTCCATCCGCTGCTGTGCTGTGTGTTGTATGATGTAGAATGATGTCGCTTGTCTCGGCCGTATTTATATCTTATGTCCCCCTCGAACCATCCCTCCTGAATCCCTCATACACATGTCCACCGACCTCAACGACCAAGCACTGTCTCTTGTCCAATAGCCCCTGACCGGCTCATCTCACACCCATATCCTTAACACTACCCTTCCTCCATTACTTTCGGCGGAACACTCTTCCTCGTGCTTGAGCCTGCAAGCCCGACTCATCGATGTCGAAGCCCAAGCACCAGCCCCGGAAGACGGTCATCATCCAGGCTCGGTATCTTGACGAGTTCCCGCTCATCAAATTCCTGGTTGGTTTGTTCGGGCGCGGCCAGTTCGGTATCGAAGTACGTCGTTGAACACAGATAAACTATGAAGTAAACCCCTGTGCTGATGTGGGAGTGCAAACGCCAAAAAAAAGTGGACACGTGGGTATTACCAGTGCACCCTCCCTCGCGGCCTGAAACCTGTAAGTACGACCCAGCCGGGACAGCGCATCAGCGCGTCCGCAGTTTCTGACTTGGTCCTGGTCTCTGACGACGGCGTGCTGTCTCCAGTCGGAACTCGAAGCCCTCTCCGGAAAGGTGGCGTACGAACACTACCGGGAGATATGAGAAGTCTGGAGCGATTGGATTGGGGAACATAGGTTGACGATGTCGCTGCGG
>PYSS01000109.1:0-61657 GCA_003049465.1 Magnaporthiopsis rhizophila
GACAGGGGGTGCACTGACTTAACTTGTAATTATTTTGAGCACCGTTGTTTCTCTGGGAGGAAATGAACCCAGTCAAGCAGTAGTGCTAATGGGAAGGAATACTTGCCGCCATCTTTGAAGGCATGGTACGTTCGCCCGTTCTCTACGCGGTACTGGAGGATGCTGGATATGATTGAAGTGCTACCGCCGCTGACGGAGTCCTGTCATTCGTAAGTCATCACTTCGGTAAGAGCTGGCGCAGTTCCTAGGAGCTCTTCTCATAGCTACTTACTATGTCGAGCGCCGAGTCGGCGTCGTCGTCGTCATCATCGGGCTTGATAGAGTTAAGGTGTTAGAGTGGACACGTATTAGCAGCTAGGACATCCATCCGCAATGCCCCGTAAACTAAACTCGTTTTTTAAGGGGTAAATTAGAGCTCACATCTACCTCCAGCACGCTTCCGCCGCGTAATTGATGCGGTGGTCTCTGAGCTGCCAGAGGAGGAGTCTGGGCAGTAGCGGGAGAGGTGGTGACTGCATCAGTAGCAGGAGGGGTGGCAGGGCTCGCTGGGCTCAGCAACCCCGCGGGGCCAGAAGGAGTCCCCGGCGCCGGTGGGGGATCGGCAGCCGCCGGCGGGCTCGAAGGTTGCTTGGCGGCTTCGCCGGACATGGTTCTGGGCTGCACGTTAGGGAATCGAAATATCGGTGAAATGTTCGGGGATGACAAAAAAAAAAGAAAGAAAGAAACCAGGTCGGTCGTGCCAGTGTCGATGGGCCCAGGGGCTGAATTGGAGAGAGAAAGGGGGAGAAAGTGGGGAGAGGTCGAGCATTGACGACATCACCCCAAGAGAGGAGGGGCCGGCAAAAGCCGCACAGGAAAGGGTACGGAACAAATAAGCAAAAAAATAAAAATAAAATAAAAATAAAAGGAAGGGAAAAAAGCTTTTAATTGCGGGGAGCATGGGAACTCTATAACTTTACAGCATCCTCGGCGAAGGGAAACCACGGGGGTGGCCGGTGAGTCGGGCACATGAAATATGACGAAGGTTTTGTGCGATCAACCCAGCGCAGAGCCCAACTACGCCCGACAGTGGGTCACACAACATGGCACGGCGTGTTAATGAGGCCGCACTGGCCGACAACAGGGCCCAGGCCAAATTTAAACTAAATCAATAAAAAGAAAAAGAAAAAGAAAAAGAAAAAGAAAAAGAAAAAGAAAAAGAAAAAGAAAAAGAAAAAGAAAAAGAAAAAGAAAAAGAAAAAGAAAAAGAAAAAAAACATTCCGCTGTTAACTCGACAACGTTACCTTTCCGCAAGCATAGTGGTAAGGACATGGGGGCGGCAACAAGTGCCGCTTAACCGCTGAACCCCAGGAGCCGCCATATGCAAAGATGCTTTTTGCTTTTGCGGCAGTTTGGAAGCGAAAAGGCGCCGCGCATACCGCGCTTGGTGCATGGAAACATCGCCGACTAGGTCTTGCTTGATGCGTTCGCATTTTCACTTTCGATTTTTAAAAACAGGGGATGCTTTCTTTTTAATCTCTGAGGAAATAACTCGGCTTTTCTACGTGCACCCGGGCGGTGTTATTTAGCGGATATATAAAGAAGCTATCATGGCGTACATCATCACCGCATGTTCCTCCTTTCTCAGCACCCGGCGGCACTTTGACATTCCCTCACCACCAAACACTTTCGTTTTCTCCCACTACCCAACCCAACACCTTCGCTATTATCCAACACCCCAAGCACTCCTTTTTTTTTTCCCTCTCTTCAAAATGGTTTCCGCCAAGTCTCTCGTCCTCCTCTTTGGAGCCGTCGCCCCCGCCGCTGTTATGGCGGCCCCGCCCGTCGCTGTTGCCGCCGACTTTGCTGCCGCTCCTCCCGTCGTCCAGGCCGCCCCCGGGATGGCCAACGTTCCCAACACAGTTCCTAAAGAGGCGGCCCTTGTGAGGCGCGGTGACGGAACCCACGTCCAGTTCTGGAAGGAGGCCAACTTCCGGGGGGAGTCCATCTCCACCAACCTAAACCGCGGCAAGAACGCCTGCTGTAAGTTAAGAGCAGTCCCAGTATCCATAGGATTTTTTTTGGGGGATATCATGCAAAATGGCACTACTAATATTTTGTCATAAAAACGCAGATTCCTTCCGCGGCGATCGCTGGGGCACGTGGGACAGGGCCATCATGTCGGTCAACATTGTCTCGGGCGGATGGTGCAAACTCTACGAGTTCGTAACCCACCCTTTCCGTTTTTTTGCGACCAAGTCTAAGAGAAAAACTAACGTTGATATTAGTGGCCCATCTTGCAACGGGAACTCCATTGGTCCCCTCAAGCCGAACTCCCCGGTCCAGGACCTGGCCGTCAACGGCTGGGCCCGTAGGGCTCAGTCCGTCTCTTGCACGGAATAAACATGCACCAGAACTGGGTCTGCTTTTTTTTCCTTGGCTGGGAGTGCGGCGCATTCATGGGCAGGAGACTAAGAGCTGTTTTTATTCTTCCATGCTAGGTAGTTTAGCCAACCGATAGATCCCGGGCTCGTGATCGCCCTTGGATATCCCATTAAGAGTACGCCTCCTCATCGCAAGTGCCGAGTGCCACGAATACGGTGATGGTAACCAAGAAGAGGCCAGCACTAAATGTTTTTGCATTGCGTTGAGCCCGTTGATCGAATGCCGAACAGGAATCCCACGTAGGTTTGGCCGGACGACCTGTTACAGCTGGTGCCAGTATCGTCATAGGCCCGGGCGCGTCGTTGCTTCCCCGCCACAATGGCGGTGGCATGAAATGCGGCTCCGAAATTTGACCAGTGGCGCTGAAGGCCGTGTTTGGGCAGGGCAGGTCAGGGGCTCGCCTCCTGACTCCTGCCATTAGCAAAAAAAAAAAAAAAAAAAAAAAAAAAAAAAAAAAAAAAAAAAAAAAGAAAAAAAAGGGGGTTTCGGGGCACAGTCTGTCCATGTGCGGATTGGCCAGGTACCGCACTGTGCGGCACCACCTATGGGTCCCGTTGTCCTCCCCTCTGACGCCACGCATCACCCCAAAAATCCTGTACCTGTGCTCCCCACCCTTGGTGCCTGGCGCCTGGCTGGTGCTGTGCCGGGATCCAGCGTGCGGCGACAATGGTCTGGGCTAGGCGGTCGTCGGTCTCAGCCCAGTGCTCGTCCGTTTGCTGAATGGTGTGGGATGTTCCTGACCGATGACTGATTGACAGACAGCCCGACAGATAGACAACCACAGAAAAACAAAACAAAAGCCAATGCGCCAAAACATCAGATCAGGCGGACCAGGAACAGGACGATATCTGCCTTCTTGCTATTGCTATGCAAAAAAAGCCAGCTCGACCAGCTAAACTCCCATGTCAATCCAGCCGGCACAAGCACGCTCCGCCGGGCAGGGTATCCATGTGAACGGCATGCGCCGGCGCTTCTTTCCTGTTGGGTCCAGCAGGCCGTGTTTATGGTGTGTGTGGATGTGGGGTGCAACGCGGGCAGGCGAGCGTTCTCACTCGTCCGAGTCTGGTGGTTCTGGTCTTGTCTGGCTGCCCGGGCCTGGCACGGAGGTGGGGACGGGCTCGCTGCATCACCACAGCTTGAACAGGGGTCTGTTTTTTTTTTTCTTCCTTTTATTCACCCCCTAGTCTCCTTTCCGTTTTGGCGGCCGTTCTGCCTGCGCCCCATCTGGTCCTGCCCTTTTCGTCTTTTTCAAAGCCGCCCGCCCCCCTCACGCTCCTTTTTTTCGACTCCTCTTTTTTTTTTTCTCCCCTTCTCTTCCCAGCCGTGATCGCCAGTCTCCCGCTTATCCCGAGACTGCCCTCTTTCCCCTCCCACTCCTCCTTTTTTTTCCTTCCCTTCGCCTCTTCTTTTTCTTCTCACCGCAGTCATTCCCTTGGAAAAACCCATTAATCCCACCTTTTGAGCCCATTCGGACCCCGTCACTCATTCCGGGCGTCCATTACCTTCCTTTGGCTTAAACAGCTTGACGACGACCATCTCTTTTTGGAGGTTCCACCCGCTCGCGAACCGGCCCCCCGGTAGTCGACGTAGTTGTTCGAACCTGCCCCGTAGCCCGTCGCTCCCTTGAGGCAAGGACCACACTCCTTCAGCACGTTCCCTTAGCATCGCCATTGAGGCTTTTTATGAGATCGACGGTCGACGATTTCGCGTAAGCTTCTGGGACCCGAACTGTCTGGGGCCACGCGACGACAACGACCGACCAACCCGAAGCATACTGTCGCAACCACATCACCTTATCAACATCCCTACACCAACACGCTCGATTTGCTGGATCTCTCGAGGTTTAATCGGTTGATATTGTGCCCGTATCATATCCTTTCGGGGCGTCTCTCGTCGTCTCCCCTCATCCCATATTGCTAGGACGCTGTTGGCATACAGCATCCCTTTCAATCCGCCACACACCCACTCATCCTCCTCGACGCGCCCGAAATGGCCACCGAGGTCGACATGCCGCTGGGCGTTCACTCGCTCGGCGGTGAGCTGGCACCCATCAAGGTCGAGGACGCCAACAATGGCGGCGCGGACTCGTCCATCCCCACCCCCGTCTCGGCCGTGCCCAACAAGTCCAACCAGACGCCTTCGCCCTCGGCCTCGGGCTCGACCCCTCAGTCCTCGGCCTCTCGCCGCCCGCCTCGCAAAAGCACCCTGACCCAGCAGCAGAAGAACCAGAAGCGCCAGCGCGCCACTCAGGATCAGCTCACAACGCTGGAGATGGAGTTCAACAAGAACCCTACCCCCGCAGCACCCGTTCGCGAGAGGATTGCCGAGGAGATCAACATGACCGAGAGGTCTGTCCAGATCTGGTTCCAGAACAGGTGAGCGATTCGTTCAAACAAAAGGTGGCTGGCGGTGTGGGATGAACAAGGTTCGCAGTTAGCTAACGCGCAATGGGGTCTTAGACGTGCCAAGATAAAGTTGATGGCCAAGAAGAGCCTGGAGACTGGCGAGGACATCGACAGTATTCCCGAGTCGATGCGCGCTTACCTGGCGATGCAAGCCATGGAGTCCGGCAAGGGCTTCCCTGGTGCTTTCCTCGGACGCGGAATGATGCCCTATGGCCAGAGCAGCATGCTCATGCCTGGGGAGCAGGGAGGCCCGAGCAAAGTTTGTAAGTGCACGACGAGATGGAAGATCCAGAGGAGACGGCGCCTGGGTTCAATCTGCGAGCCATGGCCATGCTAACACGCTGGATAACAGTGATCCACCATCTGACCTGCCGCTCTCTGAGCATCGGCAAGTGGACACGCGTGGGCCAGAACACGATGGATCTGATCGTCTTCTACTCGCCCGACAAGTGCACCATGACGTACTACATCAACAATGAGCAGGCCGGGTACAAGATCGAGTACCATTTCTCGTGCATCAAGAGCATCTGCGTCGAGAACAGCGACGACCCGAGCAAGTTCGGTGGCATCGTCATCGAGCTCAACCGGCCGCCTAGCTTCTTCATGGATCAGTCGCCGACCTCGAACGGTTTCTTCCAGTGCGGTGACTTCACCGAAGACCAGCAGGCGTCTCAGTGCATGGTCCACCACCTCGGCGGAAACCCCAAGGTCCTCAGCGGCCAGCTCGCCAAGCTGGTCTCGCTCGAGTCCTTCATGAACCGCCACAACCCCATGCAGTTCGCCGACCCCATGGCCCACCAGATGCCCGTGTCCGCCCCCGTCTCGCCGACCAACCGCCCGTCTTCGCAGCCCAACTTTGCCCAGCCTCATGTGGGCATGTTCCAGGAGTCTCAGTGGGGTATCACGGGTGTTCATCCCGGCATGCGCGGGCCGGGTCACAAGAGGCAGCGTAGTCGGTCCGTGCCGCTCGCCGTCGACTTCTCCATGCTGCAGACACCGATGCCGTCCTTTTACATCCAGCACCCCGGCGAGTCGCAGGCCCAGCCCCACAGCCCCGGCATCTTCTCGCCTGTTCCGCAGACGCCGCACCCCATGGGTCCCGCAGGACCTGGCCTCCGCATCGACACCCAGGCCGGCTTCGGCTTGGACATGCGCCAGTACCCCATGTCGGCAACCACAGCCCCGTCTCCGTCCGAGTACAACAGCCCTGGGTTCTTCCCCCAGGGTCCGGAAAACACGCCGCTACCGGCATCGAGCTTCAACACGCCGTACAGCAGCACTTTCCTGTCGCCCATGATGAACGCCACGAACCTCTCGGTGCCCCAGTCCGTCTCGCCCATCTCGTTCGGGGGCGCCGACCCGGCCATCGTCGACCAGTCGCCCCCGCTCGGCATGCTGGGCCGCAGCTCTTCGGCAGACATCTACCCGATGCAAGGCGGCGATTCGTCAGCCATATCCGACGACGGCACCGGCCTGAACGAGATGTACTCGAAGCACACGCTCAACCTGCCCATGCACCCGCATTCGCCCGCATTTGCCGAGCCTAGCCAAACCGAGCTGGATATGAACCAGCTTGTGCACTTCGACCACGTCGATCCCGCCAGCCTTTCACCCGAGAGCGTCCACCACGGCGCTCCTCAGTGAGAGGATGGGAGGGCTCGAACGGGGGACGGCCGCGTTGCCAACAGCAGAGCGCCTTTTTTATATGATGAGCTCCCTCACTCCGCGCTCATCGTACTTGGTGCGACATGTGGTTGTGATTGATTTGGACAGGAAATGACATATATACCCATCTGGCGCTATTTATACAACGGGGACAGGGTTCTGGACCTTTATTTTTTTCTTATCTTTTTTTTCTCCCCTCGTGTTTGCCATCTCGTTCTCATTTCCTTGATGCGTTGCAAAAAAACTCTTGGCGTTCTTTGGATTTCTTTGGCCATCGCGTCGGCCGCTTGTTGGCCACTGCCCCGTCCTCCCGTACACCAAGTCTCCCTGTCCAGTCGTGTTCCTGTTGCACTATTTGTGGATAGGCGCGCTCTGGGACCATCATGTTTTCGCGTTTTGTTTTTCGTTTCATTTGTGTGGCATGATTTCCTTTTTTGCATGACGATACCTCTCCCTCTTTTTCGGCTCTCGATCATGCGTGTCTGGCACAAGCGGTCGTTCCCGGTTCTTAGTCGATCTTCTTGGTGCCTGGCGTGTATCGGTCGTTTGTCGTCTCTTTGGCTTTGTGCTTTTCTTTTCTTTTCTTCCTTCTTTCTCCTTTCTCCTTTCTCCTTTTTCTTGAATCCCCGGTTCTTGCCTTGTCCCCTGCTTCTGGGGGACATGGCTTGGCCTCTGCAGACTCGGGATTGGTCGAATCTGACCTTTGCCTGGGCCGGCGACACCTAATATCTATTGGTCCAGTACATTTTGCCGAGCCAATTGGATCTTCCCTCTGGCTCTGGATATTTTGTGTGGCACACTCGGACAAGAACCTGCGGCCCAACAATGAAAACGAGGGCTCCAGGCCGATTTTCCAACCTCAACTTTTACACTTCCATTTGTCAATTGTTCTTTTTTTTTTTTTATCTGTTTTCCTGCTGAGCACTCCCCCCACTCTGGTCTTCGGGTGGCTGGCAGCTGGATATGCGTTGGGGAAGCCCGGGAGGGTTGGGGTGTTCTCTAGTAGATTTATATCTGGGCATAAAACATAAATCTTTGACCTCCCGGCCTGCCATGGACGAGTTGAAGTGCGAACGAGAAATACCTGGTTGTGACTTGTGTCGTCGCCTGAGGTTTTGAGAGAACCGTACCTGGGTAACTTGAAGATGCGGGATCCTGTCCGCTCTCCCGATTCACCCGGTAGAGGCATCATCATGGGGAAAACAAAAGACGGGCCGATAAAGACGCCAGAATCATCGGTACTTGGAAGAAGCCCCATGGCGGATTCTGTCGTTTTCCCCCGTGTTCCCACTTTTGGAGGCCCATTTCACCGCCGGCCCGGTTTTTAGGGCGACGACATCGTGTCTTTCCAGTTGTGCTTAGGTTCAGTTTGCAAACCGCTGATCACCTCAACCCTGCACGGTATATCCTGCGAAAGGGATCAGCCCTCGAAGCTTGCCAGGCAGAAGACAAAGACGACGAACAACAGGGTCCGTTTCGGACAAAGAATCCAAAGGTCAACAAACCCTCAGGTAACGATGGATGACTGCCGCGTCTACCGTGGGTGGGCCATGCGTTCCTGCTCTTCGGCAAACTTAAATCTGCCAAGACGAGGAAAAAGGTAACCCAACGGCGGGCGGACTTGGGGTGCAATGCTGGGGTTTCCCCACGTTCACGTTAAATGGTACTGCTGCCCTACGGGCATAAAGGCCCATAATTCTGAGTAATTTGCTTCTTTTCTTTTTTCTTTTTCTTTTTTCCCCCTTATTTTTTAACTGGCACGAACGGCACTTTGCACTTCTCCCGACCCCTTTTTGAATGCATTTGGCCGCACTACCTCGAAGCCTGCCCCGCTGGATCGGCCCTTTGAGGATCATTCCGCGCGAGAGTAACCCTGGTAGCTTTAAAAAAAGATCTTCTATTTCCGACGATCCAATCTGATGTGTGTAAGTTGCAAATATGGGGAGCTAAAAAAATTTTGGTTTTTTTTTTTTTGTCGGCGATATGGGAGCACCCTTTTGCATACGCCGACCCTGGGGGGCACGCCAGTGGCGCGAGTCGTCCAATGGGTGATGGGATGAGATGGGACTGTAACACCCATAATGGATAAGCAGAAGTGAGGGGGGGAGGAGCGCGGCATTGCGTTGTCCTCGGGAAGGTACAAATAAGTTGAGGCTACCTTCCCGCTCTCCCCGCCTGGCGTATGTAGGTACCCGGGGATCTACCTACCGGGCAGTGTGGTAGTGCCATCAGCCCCTTTCAGCAGGACGATGACGGCGATGGAGAAACACGGCCAGGATGATGTATTTGCCGCCGCCGCCGACAGTCTTCCCAGCAGCAGCAGCAACTGCAGCAGCAGCCCGTAGACAGGCGACGGCTGTACCGCAAGATTGACTGGCGCGTCATGCCGCTCATGTTCCTGTGCTTCCTGCTCCAGTTCCTCGACAAGGTCTCGCTCAACTACAGCAACGTCATGGGCCTGCAGCGCGACCTGGGCATGGGCGGGCAGGACTTCAGCTGGCTGGCCACGTCCTTCTTCGTCGCCTTCGTGGCCGCCGAGATGCCGCAGGCCTACCTCCTGCAGCGGTTCCCCGTCTCGCGCGTGCTGGGGTGCAACGTCGCGCTCTGGGGCCTGCTGCTGTGCTGCAGCGCCGCCGCCCGCTCGTTCCGCGGCCTGCTCGCCGTGCGCATACTGCTGGGCGCCGCCGAGTCCTGCATCTCGCCCGCGCTCGTGCTCGTCACCAGCACCTGGTACACCAAGCGGCAGGCGTGCCCGCGCACCGGCGTGTGGTTCTGCGGCGTGGGCACGGGTCAGATCCTGGGTGGGCTCATCAGCTTCGCCGCGCAGCACGGCCCGTCGTCGTCGTCGTCGTCCGGGTTTGCCAGCTGGCGCACCATGTTCGTGACCATCGGCGCTTTTAACTTGTTGGTCGCGGCCGCGGTGCTGCTCTTCCTCCCGGCGTCCGTCGACGACGCCGCCTTCCTCTCGCCCGAGGAGAAGGACCACGTGCACGCGCTCCTGGCGCTCGACCAGGGCGCCAACGGCCGCCGCAGCCTGCTCCGCGGCGCCGCCGTGCTCGAGGCGCTGGCCGACCCGGCCATCTGGCTGCTGGCGCTGACGCTGGCGCTGACGGCCGTCCCCGCGGGTGCCATCGTCACCTTCAGCGCCACCCTCATCGGCGGCTTCGGCTACTCCCCCAAGGAGGCGGCGCTGCTCAACATGCCGCAGGGCGCCGTGTCCATCTTCGCCACGCTGCTGGGCACGTTTGCGGTGCTGTACAGAGGCGGTGACGTCGTCCCGCGCTGGCTGAGCATCGTGCTGCTCATGGTGCCGACCATCACCGGCGGCGCCCTCATGTCCTTCTTCCCCGGCAGGGCCGGCGCGCTGGCCGGTATCTACCTGATCAACTTCACCACCGCCCCGGCCGCGCTGGTGTACAGCCTCGTCGGGGCGAACACGTCCGGGTACACTAAGAAGGTGACGGCGAACGCGCTCATGCAGGTGGGATTTGGCCTTGCCAACATTATTGGTCCTCAGGTCAGTTTTTTTTTTTTGTAATCAATATTCCATTCTTTTTCGCTAACGCATCAACAACCCTCCCCCAAGACCTTCCGAAGCAACGAGGCACCCGGATACATCAGCGCCAAGATCACCATCCTCGCCTCTGACGCCGCGGCCGTCGTGGCCGTCGTGCTGCTGCGCCTCCTGTACGGCCGCCGGAACCGCCGCACCAGGGCGGCGCGCGAGGCGCAGCTGGCCAGCGTCGCGAGCGGCGAGACGGCCGTGGCTAGCCTGATTGAGGACGAGGACTTGACTGACCTCAAGAATCCTGCCTTTCGATACGTTTACTAGGGGAGGGTGACTGGTTTGGATCTGGCTTTTTGGGTGGGTTGCGCTCGAGTAATCGGCAGAGGCGCCAGACTATACTTGGCCTGGAGAAGCGGGCGAGTGGCGTCACTTGGGTTGCTCAAACTCCAGCAAGCAAATCTCTCAAGATCAGTATCGCCTTCATGTGGTGTGCCAGTCCCTAAAAGTTTCCATGTCGCCGTCCAAGTCTTCCTCATGTCCTTTCCAATCCCAATCCTCGCGTATGCCTCTTCAGCCGCCACCAGTCGCCGGAACACCTTGTCATCTTCCTGCTGGTGTGTTGATGGAATGCCTGCCAAGCGAGAAGAAAGACGGGTGCTGGCTTCTTTCGTAGCCCCTGTATCCTCCATAGCCTTTTGGACCCGGCCAAAAGCAAGGCCGTACTTGTAGACGCGATGTAATGCTGCAACACCATGGACGTGCATGTCTCGAGGCTCGAGCTCGATTCTGGACGGTGTGGTGTGGCGGGGCTAGCCAGGAAGGTCGGCAGACTGACGCTGTCCTTCAAAGGCAAGGAGAGGGAATGGCAAACGCATAACAGGAAATTACACCTTGACCGGACGAGGACCTGGACGATTTTTCTCCCCGGCGTCGTGTAGCCGATCGTTAGGATCAGCCGCCTTGGACTGTCGAGCCTGCCAGTTAATACGCCGCGCAGCTCACTCTCCAACTGATGCTGTGGGCGCAGTGCAGGGCGGCCATGTAGATACAAGGGGTCACATCTATGGAAAGATCAAGCAGGAGCGAACCCTAGAAAGAAAACAAACATCAAGGTCGCACTTAAACGGTTGGACTGAGGCAAAAGGCTCCGCACCTGGCAGACGAGTTAGCACATCATGCCTGCAACACAGTCACCGCCAAGGAACAATCGTCGCCTCGAGTCGGGCCGCCAGATGACTGCTGGGCTGATTTGCCCCCGGCAAGAGACACGGTGATGGGAATTGGGGATGAAAGACTGAGAGGAGGAGGAAAGCACAGCTCGGGCTCGCTCTGTCTCGAAAAGGTCGTCACTCGGCTCAACCCGTTCAAAAGCCCAGTCAAGCCGAGTGACAAAACAAAAAAGCCGCGTAATACAGGCCTTATCGTCAAAAACGCCCAGTCACTGCTGAAGTCTCCCCAGATGACCGTCCGCTGGAGGCGTCCGGACCCGCGCGGGTTTGGTCACCTGCTCTGTTTGACCAGCCCGTGTCGATGTCATGGCCGAGCCACGCACTGTAGGTGGTACGTAGAAATGCCACAGCTAATGCCCGATTTTCTCTGCCCAAGTCCACTCGGGGACCAGTAAGGCTGAATCCTTTAGAGCACTGGAAACGCAGCCTTGCCGAGCACTGCCGTATCAGTGCCCAACACGGGGGTTTTTCTGCTGCACGCCGAAGAGGGCGAGCGTCTGCCAGCCGACTACTGCTGAAATTCACAGTGATCCGCAGCCGGGGTGAACCGGCCCTTTTGCTTTGGGGGCCTGCCTACCTTGGATGTGCCGTAGCACTACCGTCTTGTCCCTTGAGATATGCGTCCGAGGGACTGCTCGCCATTTGCTACTGCACGCACACCCGCCCGTCTACCTCTCTATCTCTGCGACCGTCCCCTCGCTTTGTAAAAGCGGGAGCTTCCAATCTCGCCAATCGTCTCCTGGGATGTGGCAGCTTCAAAAGCGTTGGATGTAAGGCTTCGGGGAGGCTTGGGTTTCCAGTTCTTAACAAAGAAGTAAAAATAAAAAAAACAAAAGCTCACTGTCGCTTCGGGGCGACGGCTACGAAACTTCCCAATTGGGAGGTTTACTCCGGGCCAGAAAATCTGGCAGTTAACCCCCAACCGGGGCTCGAACCGGCAGTCCAAACGGCTAACGTAGCGGAGTACAGGTAGGGTCCCGGTGTCGACTCGACCCATCCTCATAACCGCTACACCAACTTGGCCCTCCGCTGTTCGATGTGCACCAATAGGCAGGAGCACGTATATAAGTCTTGTGCCGTAGAGACGGCAGGAGCGACTGGCGTTTGTGTGTCACGTGCGTGCTGCCTTCCCGGTACAAGGAAGAGCAGGAGCGCCGCGCGCTGCCTGAAAACGGTCGCGAGTATCGGCAAACTGCTGCGTGGGCTTCCGTTCATGTGGGAGAAGTTGGACGGGTAGGTATACTGAAGCAGCGACAGGCGCCAAAGGGCAGGCTACACTACTTCAGGGCGAACCAGGCGCTCTTGGTTAATGCCTCGAAATGCTGCCCTCCTTTTCTTTTTTACCAACTGCCGCATGGCTGCAATAGAGATGCTGCACATCCCGTTCAGGGCATGCCCGTGCCGAACGAGATCCTAAATCAACAGCAACTGAATCCATGCACGCCAACTCCCGGGCCCCGGCCCTATCGCCAACCTCAAAAACCTGTCCGTCCACAGAATCAACCCTGCCTCTTGGTAGGTACTCAAGCCACCTCTCGCCAGCTCTCAAGCCCAAGCGCAACAGCAGCAGCCTCCAGGCCCGGCCCTCCTTGAGCCTGCCTCACGGCCCACCCAGTCCGGGCTGTCGCGCTTGTTGAGCCCGCGGCCGGCAACCTTGGGCGCCATAGAATTGTGGTCTGCGGTCGACATAGGCGCAGAGGGACCTCCTCTCGAGCTGGGCTGCGCTTGCTGCCGGTCGACATGCTCTGGTACGGCAATTCGAATTCCGCAGCTCGGTTTGTCGTAGACGGAGGCTAGAGAAGGGGCGCTTGCTCGAGATTATGCTCATGACCTTGACACACCTGGACGGCAAGGATAACCAATCGGGACGGTGTCGATGCGTCCACGATAGCCTTGGCGCCACACAGCTTAGAATAGGACAGGGCAGCGGCACTGGATACCCGAATACGCCATGGTGATAACAACAGCCATGGTGATAACTACAGGGAGATTCAAAACATAACGATATTATTCTGGCAACAATATATCAGGTATGAACCGAAAACCAATGCTGGAGCCGCCCACAAAATCTCTAAGCTATCATGGAGAAAAGAAAAACGCCGCCCTACCAATCTCTAAGATTTACAGATAAAAAATAAGCGCTGCCCTGACCCTTTCTATTCAGTGCTTCTTCAGGTACCGCAGGTTGACAGGCGTTATGGGCACGCCGCCGCCCAGCACGGCCATTATATTGCGCATGCTGAGTTCCTCGAACCCGGCGTGCGTCTCGACGGTGCCGCCGGCGTTGTGGCACGTCAGCATGACCCTGCCCGGGAAGTTGAAGCCGCCGCCGCCGCCGCCGCCGTTGTTCGTCGCCCTGGCCATGCGGAGCAGGCGCCGGTTGACGCGGGGTTCAGACGCGTGCACGTCGAGCGCCGCGGCCGTCACGAGACCCGAGTCGAGCGCGTCCGCGAGCGCTTCCTCGTCAACCAGCGAGCCCCGGGCCACGTTGACGATGCGCAGCCCCGGCTTCGGTCGGCCCTTGCCCGACGACGACCCAAACAGCGCCGCGCGGTCCAGGACGGGTCGGCCGTCGGCCCTGGGCGGGACGCAGAGCACGACGCAGTCGCAGGCGGCCAGGAGGGAGTTGATGTCCTGGTGGTAGGTGACGTCCAGGTCGCGCTCGACCTGCTCGGGCTTGCGGCGGGCGTCTGTGTAGTGAATCACCATGCCGAAGGCCGGCCCTCCCAGCTTGGCGGCCAGCTGGCGGCCTATGTTGCCGAGCCCCACGATGCCGAGGTTGTGGCCGCGGAGGTTGTGCGAGCGCGCCGTCGCCAGGGCGTGACAGAGCATGAAGTTGGAATCCTCGTCGTCGTCGGCGCCCATGGCCGCGCCCATGCACCACGGCAGGTGCCGGAAGGTCGAGAGGACCATGGCGACGGTAAAATCGGCCACAGCCTCAGCGGCTGCGAGTCCCGAATTACAGTAGATGATGCCTGCATTGCTCAAGTTTTGATTTTTTTTTTTTTTCACATCAACATGAGGTGCCCGATGCGGTTCCGATTTCACCGCAGGGACTCGACTCACCTTTTGCACCAAGTTTCTGCGTGTCTGCCCAGTCAAAGCCAGAACCAGCGCTCGCAAAGACGCGGCAGCTTGACGGAAGGAGGTCGATCAGCTCAGAATCCCACTTGCCCATTTCTCCACCAGTGCCCCAGAATGGGCGGAAGATGGCGCTGAAGTCGCCCCAGCGACCCTCGCGTAGCGCCTTGATGAACTCGGGGCGCTGCCGCTCCGATAGGCTAGGCCGTACGACGTCAAAGGCCCCGGCAAAGGCTTTGTACGATTCCGGGTTGTACCGGATTGGGTCACCGATGTGGAGGACAATCGCTTTCTTGGCTCCGCCGTTTTGGAGTTTAGTGTGTCCATCGGAGACAGGCCTCCCATTGCATGTCGAGTGGCCGTTGGCGGCAGAATGGCCGCTGGTCGCCACATGTCCGTTGGTGGGTGAGGCACAGTGAGCCAACGGCGTGGTCGATCTTGGCGGCGTGACCGCTATGGGTGTGCTGGCCGGTGTAGGAGTGCTGGCCGGCTCCGGAGTGCCCGCCGGCTCGGGCGTATTCGGCATCTCGAACATGTCGTATGAAGGACTAGGCTCGGAGTCGAAATGCGAGCTGCTATGCTTGAAAGCTGACCTGACTGACAGCTTGGTGATGTCTTGCACGGCTAGTTTAGGGGAACAGAGGTTGTGAATCCTCTGCATTTATGTCTCCAAGAAAAAGGAGCGCCTTGACCTTCCAGGCAGCTCTGCTTCCTAGGAACCAGCATGGGAGGAGAGCCGGACCAGCAGTATTTAGCTCTTTTTGGTCCGGGACACGTAGGCAGGGCGAGTGACCGTGTTGAACGTGTGGCCGTGTGATGTAAGGTGCCGCCCTCTGGGTCACGTCAGGAAGATATCCTAGGTGTGCTGTCGAGGGATTCGAGGTGGATATGAGAGCTCTGTCAATATTGACACAAGAGATCCTTATGTTAAGACAAGGCTGTAGAGGTGGTATTCGCCGAGGCAAGGATGAGATGAAGCGATTGATCGCAAATCTTAAGAATAGAAGGATATGAACTGATATCCCCATGAGCAGATATGAGCGAGTTGCAAATACGGCGGAGAGTTATACCGTGTATGTGATGATGGGGAAGGCGTGGAGTCGGGGAGGGCGCAAGAGATATGGTAACACACGAGGCGGACCGTGTAAGCGCCGGAACGGGACGCACCATAGATAAAGCCCGGGCGGTCGTCCCTTGGTGGCTCTGGTGGACCCCTAATGTATCTCCTTCTTGGGTTCGAGCCAGAGACAAGAGGAGCGGAGAAAGCGAACGAACTGGATCTGGCAGGGAATGGGACTACCACATATATACACACCGCTTAGTGTGAATAGAAGGTGACGTGACGGTCAAAAGAGAGAGGAAACAGCCCGACCCAGGATGCAAGATAGGCACTGCTGCCCAGCAGGGTGGCCGGGCTTATCAGATCGGTACACTATTCCAAGGATACTCCGTGGCCGAGACCGGCTCACCTATCCCTGCATCCGGGCTAGCGACCCAGAGACAAGGCATTGCTGGCGCATAAATCAGAGGACGGCGGCGGATCGATCGGCCGGAAGCCATTAACGTTTGAGCTAAGAGCGAAGGCTAGCGGAGTCGGAGCGGAAAGCAGCAATCAGACATGGTTTTCTCGTCCTCAGGCTTGCCATGTGTTTATCGCGGGCCCCGCCTGCCATCGGCAAGGGGCCCGCCGGCGAGCAGCGCTGGCGGCTGGTTGTAGCATGACAGAAGCCGGGCGCGTACCAGGAGGGGGAGCATTCGCCATGCTGGGCGGGTGGATAAGGTTGGGCATGCCTGGGTGGACGAGCGGAAGAGCTTTTTCCCTCCTCCGGCCCGGTCGGGTGTCTTTCCATGGGCACCTAGCCTGTCTTTTGCGGCCGGTCATTTCACTTGTTCTCTTGGCCTTGGGCAAAGGCGGGGAACGGGCGGGCTTCCAGTCTCTGGTTCGTCTCGATGTGGCGTGCGTGATTGCGATGGCGACCCGAGATCATTTTTTGTCTTTTCTTCGGGGTCCATTACTGTGTTTCCTGCTCATTTTCACTCCGCCCCATGTGAATGCGAGCTGCCATCGCAGCGTCTCGCGGGAACCAGAGCCGGCAGCTTGGCATTTCCTTGCAGACACCTGGGGAGGTGACATTCGGTTGGTTTGGGAGGCGGCACAGCTCGACCTCGTTTCGCATGTACATAGGGATCTGCCTTTTCTGGGTAGCATGCATGATAATAGATAGGCAAAGGATGATGAAAGAAGCCAGGGGATCGGCCGAGAGAAGTCGAAAAGAGGTCGAGTCCAGCTCGCCACGCTGCAAGTCACTCCCGTCTCGGCTAAAAACGTGCTTCCATGGGTCTGCCTCGCTGGATGTGGACGTTTTCGGTAGGGTTGCCCGCCCACCAGTGGGGACCTCCTCCACCTGCCCTAAAGAGAGGGGAAGGTGCTGAAGAGCTCGACTCTCCCGACGGGCGAGCCTAAGCCGGGCTGCCCAGTTGGGGAATCCCGAGTTTGTTTGCACGCCAGACTCTCGCGTCACTGCTGAAGACTCGGATCGCTCGTCACTTTCATGCAGGTATTTAATTCCGTGGGGTGGGAACGAGCCCTTTCCGTCCATCTCTCCTCATCATCTCTCATTTCGGTCTCTCGCTTGCGTCACACACTGCCGGCCGGCACTGCCGCTCTCGTTATCAGAGCGTTATCAGAGTTGCATCGAGGACGGGACACCAACCCAGCAGTTATGCACGAAAAGCGTTCGGAATCCAAGGCTCGGAGACCGGTCAGGGCGTGCCGAGGCAGGGAGGCTGCAACCGATACCCGCCCAGGCCCCAATCAACTGGATAAACTCCCTTGCGTTGACAGCTGGGCTTGATCTGGTTCGAAATTTCAGAAAAGGTGACATGCAGCGAGAGCGGTGAGGCTCGATGGCACCCTCCACGGCTGTTGGGAGCCCCAAACCCTTAATGGCCCACTGCTGTCGGCGCTACGAGGGATCTGCCCCTGAACTTTTTTTTTTTTTTTTTGTATCGGTAACCCTTCGTCCGCTGAGCCGAACCCCTTGAAGCCAAGGACGGGGATTGCGATTCCAGCAGGGCCCACAAGCCGCTGATCGCCAGCGGAAACGCGGGCCAGAGGAGAGCATTGGCATCGGCTGGTCATCCCCGTAATGTGACCAACATGCATGAGCATGAACACTGATGGCCACGTTGCGAAGTGGCCTTGTTGGTATCGAGCTATGTATGGCTCAGATATACGGAAATTGGGTCTTGGCAAGGGCATTGGTCCCTTGGTTGTCTTGATTGTGGTATTCTATCTTTGCAATCTTGAATATCAAATACGCCCGCGCGAATCTGGCAGCGCCGGTCGCCAGCATGTTCCCCAAAAATAACAAGGAAAGGATACAGGAAAGGTTAGGGGCCCCTTACTACCACCCATATCAGCGCTCAACCATGTCAATGTCGTCATCGGTCCCATCCATGTCCCGCTCAAAGGCCATCTGGATGTCCATGACCTGCTGCAGCTGCGCCTGGTCCAGCTTGCGCTTCTTGTGCGCGGCCAGGGACCTGGCCGTGCGGACGACGTTCTTGATCTGCCGTCCGTTGAGCTCGCCCTCGGCCAGGCGCCGGTAGCCCTCGTCGTCAATGTCGACCTCGTCGCCTCCGGCGGCCAAAAAGTTGCGCCAGATGCGCTCGCGGCTCGAGGCGGGGAGCCCGCTGTAGCGCAGCGGCACGTGGATGCGCGACTTGAAGGCGTCGTCGAACGTCTTGATGCGGTTCGTCGTCATGAACAGGATGCCGCCGTAGTACTCGAGCGTGCGCAGGAAGATGCTGACGAGCGAGTTGCGGTTCACGTCGTGCAGCGACCGGCGCTCGAGATAGATGTCGGCCTCGTCGATCAGCAGCACCGCCTTCCAGGTGCTCGCCAGGTCCAGCGTGCGCGCCAGCTTCTCGTCCAGCGTCGACGCGCTGGTGCCCAGGTCGCCCGACGACACGATGTACAGCGGCCGCTCGGCGAACTCGGCCACGCACTCGGCCGTGAGCGTCTTGCCCACGCCGGGAGGACCGTGGAGCACCAGGATCAGGCCGCGGCCTTTGCCCTTGACGATGTCGTCAAACGCCGCCGTCTTGGGGTCCGTCGTGCGCTGCGTGTGCTCCGACACGAGCGCCTGCACCAGCTCCTTCTGGCTGTCCGGCAGCACGAGCTGCTCGAAGCACTTGCGGTTCCAGTCGATGGGCGAGACGCAGCTGATGAAGAAGTCGAGGAACTTCTTCTCCGAGAAGGCGAAGCCGCGCACCGTGGCCGAGGCGAGCACGCACTGGTCGTCGGTGAGCTTGGTGAACTTTTTGAGCTCCTGGGGCACCAGCTCGGCGTCGGTGGCGCTCGGGTTCTGCTTGCGCTTCTTCCTGTCCTGGGGGAAGCGAGGCTGCTGGAACGGGCTGACGGTGAAGGACGAATTGCCGTTGATGCGATGGTGGGTGGCGCAGTCGATCATGGTGCGGCTGTCGATGTTGAACCGGCCCCCCTCATGGTCAAGGGCGACGCCGCGGTAGTGCACAAAGTGCTGACCGGCGTGGGCCTCCCACTTGCGCCCCCGCTCCAGGAGCTCCTGGGTCGCCTGCTCCGGGCTGGGGTGGAACTGCATGGGGAACGAGGAGAGGGCATCGATGGGCACGGCGCCGTCCATCTTCCACACGACGAGCGGCGTGTGGCGGATACCGAAGTCATCTCCGTCAAAGTCGACGTACTGGCACTGGAGACTGAAAAACTCTCCGCAGGAATTGGCCTGGTAGGCATAGTTGTTCAGCTTGTAGGCGCGGGCCTGGCCGAGCATGGTCGAGTAGACTAGCCTACCAGGCCGGAAGATGGTCCAAAGCAGCTCGTAGTTGACGAGGCCTTCCTTGCCGAGGTTTTCGGCCTCCTTGATCGTATCGGCGAAGTGCTCGTTGATGAAGTCCATCAGGACCGCCATGTGGATGGCGCCCTCGGACTGGGGCTCCTTTTCCTTGAGCTCGTCGGCGTGTGCCTGGAGCTCGTCGCGGTAGTGGTACAGGCATCGGGGCGGGAACTCGAGGGTGATCTTGTCGGTGAAGAAGGAGATGCCCGGGAAGTTGCCGATGACGTCCCTGAGCGCCTGTCTCAGGACTGGGGAGTTGACCGAAAGGTGCTTGCTCGAAACGAACTGGTTGCGCGAGTCGTAAACGTTGGTCTGGCAGAGGGCGAACTTCTCGTACCAGTTCGTCTTTTGCTCCGGAATCTCCTCGTCGTCCTGGGGCTCGCAGAAGTATCCCACTCCCTTTTTGGTCCAGCGCTTTTCGAGCAGCTTGAGCTCGGCCCTCATAGGCGCCTTCTCCAGCTCGTCGCGCCTGCGCTGCTCCTCTTCGCTGACGGTGTCCTCGTCCTGGGTCTCACCGTCTTGGGACTCGATCTCGTCCTCGTCCCCAGTGTAGTCCGAGTCGGGCTCATCCTGCGGCTTCGATCGCCGGGCAGCCTGCGTCGTGCGTGCCATGTTGACTGGGAGTGGGAGTGGAAAGAACAAGTGGGAGGAGGAGTGAAAGTGGTCAAGCTCCTCTCGAAGGGTCTGAGAGAAGAGTGTGATATGGAGACAGAGGAGCAGACAGACTGACGGCCATCAACGATCGAGCGCCTTATACTTATAGCCGGAGTTGTAGAACTTGATGACCCTGCAGTGCCGAGTTGACACTATAGTCAGGCAGGCAGCCAGCTCTACCCTTGACACCGACTGTTTCTTCATATTCATCATGGTCAATGTTTGAATCCTTCAGGCTTCCTTGAGTCACCGCCTGCATGCAAACAGGCTCGGCTCAGACCCGGCATCCAATGGGAGACTTGGACGACGCTTTGCAAACAATTATCTCGCTGCTGTGCTACCGCACAAGGCGTGCGGGGCATGCACTTCCGCCTGGAGCCTTGCCGGGGATCAGCAAACGTTTGCTGGTTAAAAGACCGGAACGAAGGCTTTCGGCATAGGTAGCGGCCGGGAGCACGGGCCAAGAATAAGGCCCAAGGAGCTAGTAGTCCGGATTGGGCCGGCACTTGCCGGAAAAAGGATTCGGGATAGGCAGCAGCGTCGAAACACGGGATGAGGGCCATGCCAACAGCGGCGACGGACGGTATCCGAGAAATGTGCCTGGAGGATGACTCAATCGGTCTGGAGATTCTGGGGGCGCGAATGGTCTTCCAACAGAGCCTGCCTGGGAATGGACCAGCAGCCTTGCCAGGTAGGACCAACAGCAGCGCTTTGACAGCTTCGGGCACACAATTGGGTGGTCAGTCCGCAGATGGGCCAGATAGAGGAAGTCAACGGGAAGCGCTAGTGGCCACAGTTGAGTAGTGTAACCAGTCACGGAGCCGAGATGTCCACGAAAGGAGGCACAAGGACCATCGAGCCGTCTCGACGACAGCCAGCCGCCTCCTTCGTCATCGAGTTTCCTTGAATTCGATAAGATAGGTGGAACTTTGGGTCTGCATAAACCCAGCCGGGCAGAGGAGGGTGGGCATGTGGGCATCCGAAAGATGAGACAGCCCCAGAGCCAACCAAAAGCCAACCCCAAAGGCTCCTGTGGCGCATAAAGCGACAGGCCAGGACGGTCGCATACGGCACGACCTGTCGCGACCTTTTTGGGTCCGCGTGTCCGATCACGCGAATGGTGAAGCCCACACCGCTTAGTTAATCAAACCACTGGCCTGTCCTCCTCGAGCTGAGACAGGGAGCTCGTCGTCAACCCAAAGAGCCTCGCCCACGGATCGACATGGTGGTCATTCCGGGCCTTTGTGCCCCCAAGCAGTGTCTGTGGTGCCCCTTCATGCCTCGCGGGGGCGGACGGATGGGAGAATCTCTGAGCGAATGGAATCCGGGTCGAGCAGCAGGCTGGGGTTGAGACAGCGTCGATTCCAGGTTGGGAAGAGACTTTTGACGTCCAAGCACGAGAGCCCGAGATAGCCTGGTAGCACAGTCGCATGTCAGGAGATCCCCAGCCTTCAGCTTATCTGGTGCCGTCACACATGCAGAAGCACGAGCCTCTCCTCATTTCAGTTCTTTTTTCTCCCTCTTTTTCTACTCGTTCTCCCCTCCCCTTAAACCCTCGTC
Source organism: Magnaporthiopsis rhizophila (assembly GCA_003049465.1). Taxonomy (NCBI): domain Eukaryota; kingdom Fungi; phylum Ascomycota; class Sordariomycetes; order Magnaporthales; family Magnaporthaceae; genus Magnaporthiopsis; species Magnaporthiopsis rhizophila. The sequence continues at coordinate 21,405 of PYSS01000109.1, forward strand.
CTTTGCGCGACTAGACACGGCACGCGTGGTGGGGCAGGTGCTTGTGGGCCACTTTCGGGGCAGAACACGCAGGGGCGATCCTGGCGAGAGGACGCGATGATTGGCGAGGCCGGGTTCAATGGATGCCAGTAAAACCCCACCGCCCAGCTTTCTGTGGTTGCGCGCAACGCACAAGCCTCCCTTCTTGCATTCGCGCCAGCTGCCATGGGATGCCACATACCACCTCGACCTGCAGGTCCTCAGACGCCGGTCCTGTCCCCGTGCATTTTGCTGGCCGCGCACTGTTCGCTGGCTACGGCCGATACAGATAGCCAGTGGCAGAGACCGTACCTATCGGCGCTTGGAAGATATCATCGGCGTGCCCGGTCCAGCAAATTGGGCAGGCGGATTCCAAGGGTGCATGCATGAACTTTGAACCGTACTAGATACTTGGCCACCAGCGACGAGTACAGTGGTCGAGCACAGCTGCTGCCATCTTATTCCCTGTTTTTTACCCTAGTAGGCACAGACAGTGCGGGCACTCCGTCTCCCCTCAATCCCCACCCTGCTTGGGGGAGGTGGAGGCCCCGTCCCGTTGGAGCGACGCCAGATCGTGCCCACGCGCGCGTCGAGTTTTACCACGACTCGGCACACGTTGAGCGGGCACGCTGCGCAGCCTGTTAATTAGACCTGCGGGACCGTCGAGAGTCTGAGCCCTCGGGCGCAATCATCTTGCCTCCTCCTCCCTCCGTCGCAAGTCGCACAACCCAACCCTCCACATATTACGTATTTCCAGAAGGCAATTCTTTCGCCAGACAAGACACGCATCTTCTCACCCATCAAATCCAAAGATTCCGATCCGCAATTAGCTTGCTGTGCTGGCAATCAAGGAAGCGCTCCAATCTCAACCGCTGGTCGCCTGTTTGACGTTCGATCAAGTGCGTCGCATTTCGTCGCGCCCGCAGCTCAGGTGGTATCGGCATTACTGTCCCACCCAATCCGCGCGCTCGCTCGTTGGGCCTCTTCCAAGGCGGCCACACCTTCGCCACGCCGACCCGTTCCAGAGACCCAGCTCCCCATCAGCTGCGCTCGCAATAAGAATACTACCTCCTCCCACGCATTTCCGGCCGCACTTTGTCTCCTCTTTTTTCCCTACTTTCCCCTCTGCCCCTCAGCCAGAACTATATGGATCCTTCTTCCATCGCGATCAGCTAGGACACATACAAGCATAGATCGCATTCATTCGAGCCCAACGATAGTCTGTCTGATTGACCCTATCGCTGTCGCCACCGGTTGCCCCAGCCGTTGAATAGACAGCCAGTCTTGGCGCCTAACTTAGGGAGTTGTGGGTGATTGACTGGGTCGACTTGGATATCCAGCGATAGCCTCTAAACTTCAATCGTCTCCATCACGGCCCGGCGCCAACGACCTCGATCCACAATGGCCAGCACTCTCCCCCGCCAGCCCTTCGCCCCTTTGGATGGGGCTCGGCTGCAGAACCTCACGAGCTTGAAGAACAGACAGAATGGTAGGCCTGCTTTCTACTTCCAATTCCAAAGTCCCCTCCGTCGTCCGCTTCGGTTTGTGCGCATCACTTTCCATGCGATCCATCATGGCGCAAATGACGCGACGATACGTTCTTGACGTCAATCGATAGTTCACAATGGCCATAATGCTAATTGGTTTTTTTCCATGCAGCTTTCCCATCGAGCTCCGGCAAGAGAAAGGCGGAATCAATTGACACCGATGATTCGGAGAATGTCGACCCCGTCATCTTTTCCAAGAGGTCCAAGGGAGCCGATAGCTTCTTCTCCAACGACGGCTTCAAACCGTCGTCGTTCGTCCTGACGAAGGCGGCGGCACCATCTGTCCCCAAACCCTCGCCAACCCCGAGCTACCCCTCCCTCGCCAGGCCCAAGAATGCGGGCGTCTCCAAACCACGCTCCATCATCAAGCCTCGGTCGCCCGTCTCAAAACTCAAAACGGCGCTCACGCCTGCGGCTCCCCTGTCCGCCCCTGCTGGTCGCTCTCCGACCCGTGGCAGTAAGCGCATCGGCATTCTCTCCAACAAGAACCGTCGCCGCACCGCCAGCCCCTTCACCCGCGTGGACCCCCCCGCTTTCGGCCTGAGTGCCGGTGCTCCCTTTTCGCTCGATGCCGCCCTCAAGGGCACCGTCTCCAGCTATGCTTCGCGCTCAACAGCCGCAACGGCCCCGTCGTCCTCTCTGCTCGGTAGCCTGTATGGGGCCGAGCTGGGTGGCTCGTTGAACTTCGAGATCCACGAGGATACTCCCGAGCAGGAAATGACCAACCTGCTGCAGCACAGCACCTGCGTCCTGGATATCAGCAGCGACGAGGAGAGCGAGCAGAAGCGGCGCCGTGAGACAGCCGAAGGCCGCGACAAGGAGAACATCCCTCCGGTCGATGATATCAGCCAGACGACCTCATCTTCGACGCGCAGGCGAGACCTGGATGGCGATGATATGATCTTTGAAAAGACTCGCGGCCCTCTGTCGGAGATGAACGTCGCCGACTACTACGCCGCGGGATGCGATAGCCGTTCCGTCATTATAGTCCCTGGCGACGATGACGAAGCTGAGACTGTGCATGGCGGTGATGACTACCAGGAGCCTGAGTCCAACGTTGCTGGCGACGTCGTGCCCAAGCTCGCGCGCGTGAGCAAGGTCTCAGAGACGGAGGCCTCAATAGACGCGCTCATGGGGAAGCGCAACGACCCTGCTCCCCAGGCTGCACTGCTACAGCCTATTGAGGGCACCGGCGAGAGTTTTGAGCTGTGGGAGAGCAACAGCGCCAAGGACGAGGCGGAGCCCATCGCACCATCGACCCCATCTCCTGCATTGATGGAAGAGGCTGGTGTCGTAGAGCCTGCCCCTGCCTGTTGATTCATACCTTTCCTATGGAATTCCGTTCCTCCAACTCCTTTTTCTTCGTCTTGGTGATACCTTTTTCATTATGGGCTTCTGTGGGGCTCGGCTGCTTTTTAATCTGGTATGTGTTTCCGACTGGACGTGGAGTTACGCGGCGTTCTCTCTTGTTTGAATGCGGATGGGGATGGACGGAGGGCTCTACAGGACTGGGGGCTGGATGATGGGGCTGGGACTGCTGGGGATGAGTATATGGTATGTGATATGGTATAGCTGGTTCGGGGTGCCTTAGTTTTGTCTCGTGTCGTTCTATTGGAGCTTGAATTTATGTGCACTTTTATTCTATTTGATCGTGCTCGTAAGGGTGTGGTGGGCTGTTCCTGTTTGTGTGACCGTCGTTCCCAATCAAATGCAGGTACCGCAAATACGGTGCTTGGACCTGGTGCCCCGAGTCCTTGGCTGTTCGGTGTCGCAAGCGCACCGTGCTTGTAGGTGTGTACGATTGCCTGACATCATGGGTGCTTACGAGGATGGCCAATGTCATATTTGACAGCCTGCCACCAGTCAGACAGTGAGATTTTCTGACGTTCTGAATTGCCCACCTATGAGATCTGTCCCGGGATGCAGGGTCCATGATCCATTGCCCGACACGAGCTGGAAACCTAGATATTCCGAGACATGGGCGTGTGCGGTATATGACCGGTCAACCTCCCTGTGCTCGCAGCTCGCACTAATGCGGGGTGGAGGCTGGGGATTTGACGTGAGCGATTGATGCTGTGGGAGTGGCGGGGTTTCGCGAGGCCGAGCAAGCGCTTCAAGCTGTGGTGCGCTGCGCCAGCCGACATGTCGTCCCACAAATGAGCGAGAGAGCTGGAAGCTTTGAGCCGCTCGCCACCCACCACTTGACTGTCTCAGCTCTCTAGATTAATTATTGACAAGCGCGGGCCGTGGAACTTTGAGGCGAGTGGCGCTGCGCCCCTGGCTTCAAGCTCGGGCAGTGAAGGACCTAGCCGGTCGTCCATATCGCCTCCTCCGGAAGTGACAAGTCCAGTCGAGCATTCCCAAAGGAGGGATCCAGGCGGGGTTTATATATACTTCAAACGCAGCGGCGGCATGGAAGGAGGGGGCGTCGAATGCGTGAATTGAGTGAAGGGGAAAAAAAAAAAAAAAAAAAAAAAAAAAAAAAAAAAAAAAAAAAAAAAAAGCGACAAGAGAAGCGCGGTTAAGCTTAACCAGTGGACGGGGAGGATGTGTCCGTCGGTGGTCGGTATCTGCGTCTTCCGATCTAGAGTNCTACGTCACTCCACATTCGCCTCTGTCACACCTCGCCGATATAAACAGTGGAGGGCCCGAGATAACACACACACACACACTCCCTGGTTACCCGGGAGCGCAGCACGAAACCGCCACCAACACCAAGCCAGCTTAAACCTCGAAAAGATGGCATCAATGAACGACCTCGCAACAGCTGCGATTGCCTCGTCCGCCGTCCAGATGGCGAAGCGGTCCTCGGCCGGAGACGAGGGGGCCGGCGGGGCTACAGAGAGCTCGGCGGTATCCTCCACACCACAACCGCCCGAGGTGGCCCGCGGCGCCCTGATCACGCTCGAGGGCCTCGACCGCAGCGGCAAGACGACGCAGGTCAAGCTGCTGGAGCAGCGGTTCGTCGAGCTGGGGCGCAAGGTTAAAGTCATGCGGTTTCCGGGTGGGTGCTTTTTTTGGTCGTCTTCTTGTTTGCTGTGCTGCCGCACGTCTTGCCACCCCCTGAACCCACAAGGAGCTCTGACGACGGCCACTTATACTTACTTGTTAGCACCATACTTCCAATACACGTACTAATACCGTATGCCCTCACAGACAGGACCACCCCGATTGGGGAAATGATCGATAGCTATCTCAGGAGCCAGGTCGACATGGACGACCACGTCATCCATTTGCTGTTTAGCGCAAACCGTTGGGAAGCAGTGTATGTCATGTCCTTTCCCGTTTGTGTGTTTGTTTTCACCTTGATAGCCGTGGTGGCTCGGGACTGGCCTGGCTGTGTCCGAATCTCATCAAACCCCATTTTACCCCTGAGCCCCTGATATCACACATTTTCTCCAACTGCACTCTGCGACCCAATCTTCTCACAAAAAAAAAAAAAAACGCCGCTGCTCACTCCCACAGAAAAACAATCACGACACTCCTCGCCTCGGGCACAACAGTCATCTGCGACCGCTACTACCACAGCGGCATCGTCTACAGCGCTGCCAAGCGCAACCCGACCCTGACGCTCCCCTGGGCGCGCGCCCCCGAGGTCGGCCTGCCGCGCCCGGACCTGGTTCTGTTCCTGGACCTGGCGGAGGCCCAGGCCCGCGCCCGCGGCGGCTGGGGCGGCGAGGTCTACGAGCGCGGCGAGATGCAGCGCCGCGTCCGCGAGCTGTTTTGGGGCCTCAGCGCGGGCCGCGTCGTGGGGCTGTCGGGCGACGCCGAGCTCCGGTTAAGCCAGGAGGAGGAGGACCTGCACGTCGTGGATGCCAGCCCGTCGGTTGAGGATGTTGCCGAGGAGATATGGAAGGTTGTCAGGCCGCGCGTCGAGGCGGTTGAGAGGGGCGAGCTTGGGAGGACCGTCCGAAAGGTTTCCTAGAGGCGGAGTGACTCTGCCTTGATCAGATTTTGATGGACCTTGTACATACCTTGGAGCACCGGGAGGATCGCTTCGTGTCTTGTTCATTGCTTGTAGCACGCATGGGGAGGCAATATTCTACACAATCACTAGACCATGTAGCAAAATATATCTAGCACAGCAGCCAAGACACATCAAATAGAGACTGCCTATATCATGTCGACGTTGGAATGCTCTTCCCAGAGCGCCAGATATGACCTGCCCAATAGGCAAACCAGGCGTTGAGCCCGGCAAGGTATAAACCAGATAAAGCCCGCAAAATGTGACCCATGCACCTCACTCCGCCGAACCCTGCTTTTCCGGGGTCTATGATGTTGAAATCCAGAATAGGTCCTTCGGTGTGCCCGAATGCGAGATATACCACCAACGCCGAGAAACTATGCAAATCGCCTCCGAGGATGCTCTCCATGACGAGGGGATGTGAGATCCTCTTTCCTAAACAAAAATGCGCCGAGATCAAACAAACAAGATGAGAAAGTAAAAAAGGCGCTTTCCAGTCTGGGACATGACAAAAAGATCAATCTAATCCGTGTCTTGCTCCTCGCTAGCGCCTGTTGACGCCAATCAGGTTCAAAAACTCGTTGCGCGTGCGCTCGCGGCCCTCGAAGCAGCCAAGGACGCAGCTCGTGATGGTGGTGGCCGTCGACTTCTCGACGCCGCGCATGACCATGCACAGGTGGCTCGACTCCATGACGACGGCCACTCCCTGCGGCTTGAGGATCTCCATGATGGCGTTGGCCACCTCCTTGGTCAGGCGCTCCTGGATCTGGAGGCGCCGGCTGAACATCTCGGCGATGCGGGGCAGCTTCGACAGGCCGATGACGGAGTTGGACGGGATGTATCCGATGTGCATCTGATACGGCGACAGGCGGTCAGCCAGAGAGTAACAGGTGGGGAGACAGCGAAAAAAAAAGGGGTTCGCTCGGCTGTCTGCCTGCCTGCTTGCCTACCTTGCCGGTGAAAGGCACCAGGTGGTGCTCGCACATGCTGAAAATCTCAATGTCCTTGATGATGACCATCTCGTTGTGGCCCTCGTGGAAGATCGCGTTGTTGACGATATCCTTGACGTTTTGCTGGTAGCCCTTGGTGAAGAAGAGCAGCGCCTTGGCATAGCGCTCCGGCGTGGCCAGGAGGCCCTGGCGGTCGGGGTCCTCGCCGACGCACTCGAGCAGCGTCCGGACGGCGCCGCGCATCTTCTCCAGACGCTCGGCCGCCTGCTCGGGGGTCTCCTCTAGTCGGGCTCGGGTTCCGACGCCTGCGTGGGCCAAGAGAAGTTTTCATGGTTAGGAACGAGAAAAGGGGGGCACAGACACACACAGCTCCTGGTGGAGCCCATCGTTGGACGTACTGGGCCTGCTCAGGCCGTCATAGTCTATGACAGGGCTGGGCGAGCGGGACTCATCGATCTTGTCAGCCGGTGGAGGCGGCGGCGGCTCGTCGCGGGGATCGCGGGCGGCCTTGGTCATGCTTAGGCGGCGGTGCGACAGGCCGCCATTGGGGGTGCCGGAACCGGCGGCGTGGCTGGCGCCCTTGCGCCTCTTGGACCTCTTGGTATGCCCGGCCGCGCCATTGGCCTCGTCGGTGTGGTGCTTGCGGGAGCGCTTGGAGCTAGCCTTGCCCGAGCCCTCGCTGGCGGGTGAGCTCCGGTCTTCGGTCTTGGGCATTTCGGGAACGGTTGGGTGGGATACTTTCGGGGGTGGGATAATCTTGCACAAATGTAGAGATAGAGATCAATGTTCAACGAGGCGGGGTTTAGACGATCAATTGGCTCTTGGGGCTGTCCGGAGCCATGCCAAAAGGGGTTTGATCTGGGGTGGCCGCCCTGGACCCTGGACGTGCCCGGCGGTCTTTATCAAGGAGGATTGCAGAGTCACTAGCGGAAAATTTGTCACTACCAAACATGCTGGTTTGCTTGCGCGCCTAGCGCGCTCGCCCCAATTGCTTGCTCGTGTTTGGGCAATCTTTGGCGGGTGGGGTGAACTGCCCGCAGGTAGCCGGTCGCTGAAGCTTGCCGCTATCTAATCGGAGCTCAACTGAGAGCCCGAAGGATAGGAACGGGCCCGTGCGCAAGAGGGTGGCGCGTTTGAATTTCTAGCCGTGACTGAGCCTCCCGCCTGTGGCTGCAGCCTACCACGACTCAGTGCTCGGTTTCAGACGGCGGCGACAGTCTTTAGCTTCCTTCACTCCACCACAATCCAAGCTTTTGCCCTGCCCATCACTCTCCACACCCCGGGCAGCTGAGGTGGATTCGGACTCGCAGATTCCCGGAGACGCACTGGCCAATCCGATAGAAACCGCCCAGGGTCATTGCGCGCGCGAGTCGCCGCGTCCAACAAAACCAAGATGGCGTCGTCGCCTCCACCAGCGGCATACGCCCAGTCGCCCACCGCGCTCTCACCACCCCACCCTGCATATACCCACATCTTCCCGACGACGACGACACCGACGGCCGCGCCTGCCCCGTCCACCAAGAGCAAGAAGCGACCCTCGATAGCCGATGGCGCCGGCAGCACCCCTTCCCTGAAGCGACGAAAGGCCTCCATCATGTCCATCACCTCGACCGGGTCCGCCCACCCGCTGCGGCAGACGTCGTTCCCGCCGGAGGATATCGGCGGCCCGCGCTCCCCGTCCGTCGACATCGACGCCATGAGCATCGTGTCCGGCAGCCAGGTCAGCGCCGTCGGTAGCGCCGCCGGTCTGCCCGGCAAGAAGAAGCGCGGCCGCAAGTCCAAGGCCGACAAGGCCCGCGAGGCTCGAGATCAGACTCCGTCTCTGATCAATGGGCGCTTGGGAACCGGCAGCGCTGCGGGAGGCGGCGGCGGCGGAAGCGTTGCCAGCGGAGCAGGAGGAGGAGGAACCGCCGATGGCCGCAGCACCACGGGCGGCCAGGGCGGTGACCAGGCCGAGGATGATGACGACGAAAACGACGTCGTCCACATGTCGATAACATCGACGAGGAGGTCCGAGGCCCAGACCGCCGAGGAGAAGAGGCTTCGTGCCATGCTCACGCGGTGTATGGACACGGATCAGTTCGACCGGTACGGAAACTGGAGGGCTGCAAAACTGCCCGACCAGGTCGTCAGAAGGGTGGGGTTCTACAGAAAGCTGTCACTGTTGTCAAGACGCCAGTCGTCGCTAACGTGTGTGCCCCTGTTCTACAGGTCGTCAATGCTACCGTCTCTCAGTCCGTTCCCAGTCAGATCGTGATTGCCGTGAGGACAGTCACCAAGTTTTATCTTTGCGACATCATCAGGATTGCTCGCGAAGTGCAAGCTGAATGGATAGCCGCGGGTGCCGAGGTGCAGGCCGCCAACTTCACCGAGGACGAGAATGGTCATATCGTATTGGATGAGGAGATGCCGTGGCCCGGCAAGGTCATGTCGGCCGAGGAGGAGGAGGAGCAGACGCAGGCCGCCGCCGAAGTCGAGGGCGCGGCCGGAAACTCTTTTACGGAAAGCAGCGCCGGCATGCCCACGCAGGCGACCATGAGTTTTGGCAGCCGCAACGAGGAGCTGGATCGGCAAACGCGCGAGGTCATTCTACGCGAGCCCCCACGTGGGCCATTGAGGCCCGAACACCTACGCGAGGCCCTTCGTCGCTACCAAGCGTCCGCACAGAGCCAGGGAATAGGATCTCTACGGGTCTGGCAGGAGCAGCAGAAGAGCGGCGTCGAGCGGTTTCCTTCCAGGACTGGTGGTCGACGGATCTTCAAGTGATTTGGAGACGGGTTGTCATTACTTTAACTTGGAATGTCTGGATTTCAGGGCCAGCCGAACCGTATCATGATACCCTTACATTATCGCTTAAACATCCTACTTACGACATGGACTAATAAAGGTGGAAGAAAGAAACATTCCAAGCGAGTGTCTGCTACATCGGTCCGGACGTGCGACATCCCATTACTTTCCAGCTTATTAGGCCGTTGCGTTCGGTTACCGCCTCATCATCGAATGTCACTCCGGTCGTCACCTTGGTAGATGCAGGTGACGTTACTAACGAACTGGCAGTTTATCAGATAAAACACGGGGAATTTATTACGAACTGGCAAGATAGTTACAGCAGAAAAGAAACCCGTTATGTCGGGCAAAAATGACAAGCAAAAAAAGTCTCAGCTCAGCCGAGTGAACATCCCCTCTCCAATCCATTTCGCTCTCACTCTTCTCTTTACAGATTCGAATCTCCGCACACACCCCTCCACAGCACCCCCTCACCGCGATTTAAATGAGAAGGCCCACAGCGGCGATGCACAGAGCAAGAGGTGCAGCGACGGCGCTAGCGCCAGCGGTGACGGGCGAGGAAGGGCTGTTGGAGTTGCCGGTCCCGGGGCCGGAGGAGGAACCGCCGGCGCCGCTGCCCGGGGTGACGGCGCCCTGGCGGTTGGTGCAGCTGCCCGGGGCAAAGTTCTGCTGGCTCTGCTTGAGGGAGTCGGTGAAGCCGCTCGAGACCTGCTTGGCCAGCGGCTGGACCTCCTGGGGGACCTTGGTCACGACGGTGTCGATGAGCTTCTTGGCCACGTCGCCCATGTCGCCGGCCTGCTTGAAGACGACCTCGCACAGCCCCGCGTTCTCGAACGCGGCCTTCTTGCTGCTCAGGGCCTTGATCAGGGCGTTGCCGTCGTTCTGGAGCGTCGTCACCGTGGCCTGCAGGGTGACGGCGTCGTTGAGCGTGATGGGCGTGGTGGCGGCGATGTCGGTCACGCCCTTGTTGAGACTGTTGAGCATGTTGGTGGTCGCCGTCAGGAGCTGCGCCGGGTCGCCGTTGAAGTTGTTGATGGCCGTCGTCAGCTCCTTCAGGCGCGTGTCCGTGTCGGTCACGACGGCGTTGATGGTCTTGACGTCGCGCTCGACCACGCCGGCGAGGGCGGTGCCGGCCGAGAGGGCGAGGGCGAAGGATGTCAGAAGATGCATCGTGGTGATGTGATGTGGTGTGGTGGTTTTTTGGTGTAAGTGTGTCTTGTCGTTGGTAGGAAGCGAACAAGCAAGCAAAGTCTTTGGTCTGGTTTCTTTGCTGAGAGGATGTTCGATGAGGGCTGAGTATGAGTATGCAGGATGAGTGATAGCCTACCCGTCGACGGATGTTCAGAAGGTTAATATAAGTGACCTCCGGCTGCCCATGATGACCGTCCGTCCGATCTCCCACTGTCGCAACCATGGTCGCAGCCTCCCTCGGTACGCGGCCAAACACACGGAATTGATCCCTGCCCTCCCTGATACCGAGCCACAATACCCTGCCTTCGTCCGATAAGAAAAAAAAAGTCTGGAAGTCTTCTGGCTTCTGGGACGGAAGAGCCCTCGTGACGGACGAATCGCAGCGCTTATTCCTGTCTGTTTTTTTCCGGCTCTGAGGCTCCCGGACGAAGCCCACCCACGTCACACACATTCCACGCGCGTCTTCACACGGAGGAGTTACTGGGCGCTATGCAAGCTTGGGATCATACCACTTCAAAGGCCGAGGCAAGTGGAATCGAGTCCGCTTGCGTGTCCTGTCTTTTTGGTCCGTGACATGAGCACTGTTGGAATGCAGGTTGGGCTGCAGGGTGACGCTTGCGTCGTCCTTTTTCTCCCCGCTGAGCAGATGGGATCCTGAGAAGATGTCTTTTCGTTGAACTGTCCAGGCAGATGCACAGGTATTTTTCTCCTCAGCTACCCCGTGACTGGCAGATCTGGGGCAAGTCCGGATACGAGGATCGGCATCGCCAGCAGCCATCCTTGCCCATGCGTCGCTATCACTACCGTAACAGGTGTTGCGCCCGGCTTGCCCCGATGTAAGGATATCGTTATGCAGTGATGTTTCCGCTATTCGCTGCCTCAAAACACATCTTGGCACCAGGGAGTAGAGACACCACGGCCGCCACCCTTCCGTATTTTTTCTTTTCTTTTTTTTTTTTCTGGCGGCGAAGAACCTCAAACATCCGGGCAGTGCAACAAACCCCCAGGTGCGGGTTTGAGTTCCCCGCTGCAGGGATGAAACCTGCGGCCAACATCGGACCAAGTCCCCACGATGATCGGCATGAAGTTGTTTACTTGCCGAGCATGGGCCCCATGATGCCTGGTCGGCATGTGCCGGCCCTGTAGTGAGTGGCGAGCAAACCACGCACCCAGACATACATGCCTCGACGTCGTCATATCTCACCTGGCCGAGCACACCGACGTGGCGTGTTCCCCGTTCCGCTCCGGCGAGCCGCGCACGCGGTGGAGGGTCCCGGTATCAATGCTGTCATCTCTCTCCGTGTCCACGTCCATGCGGGCCTTGGCGGCTGAGTCGGGTGCTCTTGAATAGCACGGCTGATGTTGCGGCGGCGATCAGTCAAGGAGGTCGATGTTCGGAGGGGTTTTCGCCTCACAATTAGCGTTTTCGTTGGGATTGTGTTGGGGCACGCCTGATCTTTGCTCGCTGCTTGCTGCTCTCCTGCTTGCCTGAGCAACACACCCTTGATTGCTAATTTTAGCTCAACAATACCCTTTCTTGTTATTCGAGAGCAAAGGCTGGCTGTTTTGACATGCTGACACTGGCCTAGCAAGGCGGGCTGGACTTAACACATGTCAAAGAAAGGCCACGGCGGCGTCCGAGACCCGGTGTTACTGAAGCTGACGGTAGACACACGAGCCATTCGAAAATCCAGCACCATGCAAGACCAACGCCCTACGCGTCCGTCTATGCGAGTCAGAATTACTACAGCTTGCAAAAAAATGCTGCGAGAATCTGTACAGCAGAGTCCAGAGATCAATCTCACCGGACTTCACTCTATGCGATGGTATTGCATCTTTCTACGCGACTCGTAGAGCCGAAGAGTGATCTCCGGATGGGATAGAAAAATTCCAAACGGCCTATATACAGAACAACGCCCGTCTTGCATCTCATCTCTGCAATTTCATCAGTAAACGGCAGCCAACGTCTCCATCGGCGTCCCTATTCGAGTTGGGCTCACAGCGACGCCGTTGACCGAAAGGTGCGTTTCAGGGATCAATCAGGCCTGGCGTGAAATCCTGTCTATTACCAGTAAAGCCTTAGCTAGAATTTTCAGGAGGCTTGCCGGCTCATATCGTCGGAAGTACAGCACACCCACCCTATCACTCACTTTGAAAGTGCACAACCACGACAACCCTAGCGATTTCAATCAACGGTATCTCAAGCAAAATAGCATATTTTACCGGAAAGGAACATTTTTGTGATCCGATTGTAGCTTTCCTACCGTTTTTTTTTTTTTTTTTTTTTGATCGGACCTACTTCTTTTTGCATTGCCTGCAATTGTATTGAAGCACAATCAAGCGCGTCTCGACGACTTTTTGGGCGAGGTGAATGGCCAGCAATTATAGATTCCATCATTTTCCCACCACAGCAAAGATGTGCACCGCCTGCCTGCATCTTCGCCCCACATGCGGCACGCCCGAATGCGAAATACGATGTGTCAACGGGTTGGCTGTGATTCGTTAGGATTTGCCTCAGCCACCGAGCTGAAGGATGGCTCGCTGTCGATCATGGCCGCTTAGTGGCTGACATAAAACAAGGCTTGCCATGGGATCTTTGGGAATAAATGCCCTGAATAGTCCCTCACGCCATTGTTTTCGACTCCAAGCCCAAAGTTGGCTTAAGGTGGTACTGCTTAGTCCCTATAACAAACAATGGCAGACCCCAAAGACAGCAACCGATTTCGCTACTACGACGAGCCGCCAGAGAGCCATGAAAACGCGCCCCTGCTGGAAATCGAGGTCGACGACACAGTCATCGGCGTTCCTGATCCGGAGACCGACGACGACGACGGACGGTCCGCGGGTGCTAAGAATGGACGGCCACACGACGCAGGCGCGACGCAACAGCCGCGACGGCGGCATCGCTGGTACCAGGTCCGGTCGCCGGGCGCGGTGGTGGCCACGGTGGCGCTCATGCTCTTCGCCATGACGCTCAGCGCCATGGTGCTGATCATCCCGCTGGCGCGCCTGGTCGAGGACGACCTCTGTCGCAGGCACTACGGGACCTCGGCGCCCGTCGATGAGGAGAGGTGCAAGGTCGACGAGGTGCAGATGCGCCTGGCTTGGCTTGGGGGTTGTGCCAGCGTCATCAATGCGATAACTGGTAGGTACTTTTCTCCAAGTATTCTGTTTTCCTCTATGGTTGATGCTAACGGGCTTTGGCAGAACTGGTTGTTTCCTTTCCATGGGGTTTGCTTGCGGATCGGTTGGTGGCACCATTTTCCATTCGTTCGGTCTATTGTGTATGGTGACTTTACTGACATGTCACCTTCTTGCCACCCCAGCTTTGGACGCAAGCCGATCCTGCGGGCATCGCTTGCCAGCATCATCATGTCCATCTGCTGGAGCTGCTTCGTCATCAGCCGGCCGGATCTGATGCCTGTCGAGTTCAGCCTCTTCGCCTCTCTGTTTGCCGTGTTTGGCGGAGGCGTCGGGACTGCCGTGACGGTTGTTCACGCTATCATCGCCGATGTGGCGACCGACAAGTCAGTTCTTCCCTTTTTCGTGCTGCCGTCATACGCACACTGTAAAAGTGTTAACCGCCGAAACCCGCCGACAGGGCCTCGGCTTTCATGTGGACGTCCATAGGCGCCATCAGCGGTTTCGTCATCGGGCCTGCCCTGGCCGCGCACATGTTGGAATCTGCTTCCTCCCCGTGGGTGCCTGTCCGCATAGCCAGCATGGCCGTGATCCCGATTCTGCTAGCCACCATGATCCTGCCAGAAACGAAGCCCGCTGGAAGCATTGTTGTTGAAGCAGGCGCTCCGAGCGGCAGCAGCAAAAATAAAGGCTTCTGGAAGGCACTGCGCGCACAGCTCTCTGACTCCTTGTCGGACCTACGTTCGTCGGTACGGATGCTGCGCAGGGCATCCCTCCTCTGCGTCATGCCGTCCTTCTTCGTGACGCAGCCCGTGTCAACGGTCCAGGGGGCCACGCTGGGGCAGACGCTCAGCAAGAAGTTTGGCTGGAAAATGGCGCAACTGGGCTACTTCTTCTCAGCCCGCGGCCTGCTCACCATCCTGGCCCTGGCCCTACTTCCCTTGTTGATCAAGAAGTCCCGCCGAGGCGACACCGGTATCAGCAGGGATCTACAGCTCGCGCGCGCCTCGATGCTCCTCATGCTGCTCGGCAACCTGTTCACCGGGTTCGGGCTCGAGGCCGTGCCGCTGCTGGCCACGGGCCAGCTTGCGTCCACGCTCTCGGTTGGCTCCGGCAGTCTGTCGCGGTCGCTGCTCGCGGGCCTGGCCGACGGGCCAGACCAGACCGCGCGCCTGTATGCGCTCGCGGGCATGGTCGAGACGGTAGGGTCGCTGGTCGCCGGGCCGAGCCTGCCGTGGGCGTTTGGCCTCGGCGTGCGCGCCGGCGGGGTCTGGATGGGGATCCCTTTCTGGTTCGTCGCCTTGCTCTGCGCCCTGGCCCTGGCGGCGCTGTTCTGCGTGCGGCGAGACGACCCTGTCGGGAGTTGTAGTGCCGACGACGCGGAGCATGCTGGAGAAGTGGCGAATAGGTTTAGCGGCGCTGAGGACTCGGAGGACACACTTGTAGACATCTAGACTTGGCATAGGATATGCATACCGATATAAATCTCAAAGGCTCAACTATTGTCCGCCGTTTGCCCGGGCCAATGACCCTGTCATCCAACAGATAACGCCCGCCGGTCTGGAGAGACAGAACCAGGGGCAAAGGGTCTTTTTGTGCCAGTATCATCAGATCGTAGCTTCTGCGTTCCGAGGCCATGCCAGGACTTGTCTGCGTGCCTTTGGTCGGAGGCCGTGACAGCAACAGGACTGTCACGTGCACCTTTACAGTCTGTCCAATGGATCGCCATCGTTAGGTTGGTTGCAACAATCAAACATCTTCTGGGCGCCGCTACCTAACACTTAACATCCTGCGCCAGCACTTTCAAACACAAGCGTTTCCGCTTCCTGCACCGACTCTATCGCTGCTATCACATCAAACAGAACAACAGGCCCAAGCGAAACAATGCCCGCCACGATGGACGATATCCCAGAGGAGCTGATCGACGAGATCGTCCCCTACTTGGGTTACACCAAGGACTTTTATGGAGAAAAGCTCCGGCGCATCGGCGCCCTGGCCACCATCTCGGCCAAGTGGCAGCGAGTGATTGAGCGGCAGACCTTCAAACACCTGGAGATCTCGGCCGAGATCAGAGAGGACGACGACGACGACGACGACGACGACGACGACGACGACCTCAGCGTGCTGGAGCGGGCTGTGTTATCTAACCCTCGTCGGCGGTCCTATGTTCACTTTCTGCAGTTGATGATCCCCATACCAGATTTCAGCCACCGCCCCGATCTGAAGCAATTCTTCATACAATCGAGATTTGGCACTGGCCTGGCGAGGCTGTTCGCTGGTCTGGCGTCGGCCGAAGCCCAAGCTGAGACCGACGGCCAACCCATGAGCGGCATCCAGCTGCAGGTCATGCCGAAGATGGGTGTCAGATGCCAAGAAAAGATGGTGGTCTGGTCGCAAATCAACCAGGACTCGCCGCTCCCGGCCGGTGCTGCCGACGACTACGGCTGGGATTCGTCGCCGCCGCCGCCGCTGCCGTCGCTGCGGCTGCCGACGCTGAGGTGCGTCTCGAGCCTGGAGCTGTTCGTGGGCCATCAGGACAACCGCTTGCGCCTGCGGACGGCGTTCGACATGGCCAGGTCGCTGCCGGCGCCGAGCCGGCTCGACGTCCGCGCCTCGGTGCGCCTGTATTATGAACCGGACATAGCCAATCACAGCCAGGACAGGAGAGACTTGGCCGGCGCCCTCATGGAGGCCGCAAGCCCTCCGCCGCCGCTGAGACACGTGACTCTGTCGATCGAGGAGGAGGACAGGGAGGGCAGAACGTTCTTCAGCGGAGACGGAGATGTTTTCCCGGACATGGCGGTTCTGGGCACGCCCAGCGCCGCGGCCGCGGCGGCAGTTGCTGAGCCGACCCCAAGCGTCGAGCCGCTGGGCCCAGCGCTGCGGACGTGGTCGCACAACCTGGTCTCGCTCGAGCTCTGCGGCCTGTTCGATGGCTCGCTGTTCTGGCCACACGAGAGCGAGCTGTCCTCCGCCGCCACGCTACCCTCCTGGCCCAACCTCAAGAACCTCAGTGTCGGGCTGGGCTGCATCACGCCGCGCGGCCGGTGGTACTTTGATCGGTTGCCCCACTCGGCGCACCCGGACACGTTCCACTACCGCCGCAAGCCGCACGAGGACGAGCTGCAGCCGCTCTTCGCGGCCTGGTCGCGCGCGCTGGAGCGCATGCGGCTGCTGGAGAGCGCGACGGTCTACTTTGATCCGAGTATGGTGGTCCGGGATGATGAGACGGGCTGCGACTTGATCGAAAAACGGCCATGGCTGGTCGCCTACCAGGCGCCCGGCGCCTCGCCCTGGCCGGCGCGGTGGACGCCCGGCGTCTCGTTCTGGCCGGCGACGATGAGGGTAGGGTGGGCGCCCAAGCTCAGGCCGGAGGAGCTCCGGAGGGCCAGGCTCGTTTTCCAGAGCGTGGCGGGGTGGAGGCCCAAGAAGGAGACAATGGACAGGCTGGTTTCGCTGTCGGCGGAGAGGCCACTTATCTTGGAAGTAGACACGTCGGACAACATCAAGGCCGTCGAGGACTGATGGGGATATCGAGCTTCCATGACGACCTTTCTTCTACGCTCGGGTCCCGGATTGGCGATCCGATAACTGGGGCTGGCTGCTGGAAAATCATCTATTTGTTCTGTCACCTGGCCTATCGTGCGACGGGGCACAAGGACCGGCGCGGTGGAGGGGCAGACCCGGGAGGGCATCCGGCATTGTCTGCTGTAGTGCAAGGCCAATCCTTTTTGTTTTTATGCTCGTGCAACACCATGTCGAAATTTATGGACGAATTTCATTTCTTTAATGCCTGCTGCGCTCCGCGTGTTGGACACGAACCTGTTTCTAAAGAGGAAGGGGAAGTGGAGGTAGAAAGAAAAGGCAGGTAAAAGTGGAAAGGGAAGGTGAGAAGGGGAAGGGGAAGGGCAACAGGAAAGAAAAAGGAAAAAGCAGGCTCTGGTGGCACCTTCGACTGCACGGAGCGTGGGACGGAGCACCTGCCAGTGTTTCCGCTCGGTATTTCCGTTGGAACAGGTAGGTAGGTGGCTTTGACGATTCTCCCCTTGAAAATAGCCTACCATCCGACTCTGCTCGCAACCATTGCTTATGTCGCCCGTCTTAGCCCCCAAAACATACCTAGATAGGTAGGCAGGTATCTACCTATGCGTCTGTTGTGACAACCAAACAGGACACGGGACACCAACACATGCTAACTAGGATGCCGTCGGACCGCGGCGGGGGGAAGCGTAGGATCGTGTTTTTTTTTTTCTTCTTCTCTCTCTTTTTGTTCGACCAGGCTTCTGCCTGCCCGTGCTACAAAGATCCGCCTCGGCGAGCGAGGCGCCAGCTCGGCCCCGATGACGGAACCGGAAGACCGCGCGAGGCGGCTACAACAGGTCATGGAGTTTGTGGAAGACAGACCCGACGACACGGAGCCGACTGCCAGTCGTGGCGATCGCAAGTGGTAAGTAGGGAATCCTGGCGCAGCATGTTTCTACGAATTTGTTTGCTCAAAAATTAACGATCTATGCTCTGCTGCTTGCAGCCCCATATGTCTCGAGCACTTCTTTGAAGACGACAGCACATCGACCGAAGAATCAGGCGCGCCTCCGCCGCCGCCCGTCGGCTCGGCCACGACAGGGCCGCACGCGCCCGGCGGCGGGGTTGCCGTTGCAGGACCCAACATCGGATCCTACGTCCCGCCACCACCACCCACGAGCGGCCCATCCACGGCGCGCTTGGCGTGCAGGCGGGCCAGGATCAGGATCGCGGCGTGTCTCGAAGCCCTCGGGACGTGGCTGTGCGCGATGATGACGCCCTCGCCGCCGCCGACGCCGCCGCCGCTGCCCAACGAGCGGGACGCCATGAGGCTCAGGACGTGCGGCCACGAGTTCCACTGGGAGTGTCTGAGGAGGTGGTGGGAGTGGCCGCAGGACGTGGGCCAGCACAACGAGTGTCCCGTCTGCCGCAGGGCCTACCTGGACGGTAAGCCGGCACAGCAGCAGCAGCAGCAGCAGGCGCCCCTTACGGTGGTGTCGGCGTTGCCGCCGTTGCTGCCGCCGTTGCCGGTATTGCCACCGATGCCGATGGACACAGGCGCGGGTACAGGCCTAGATTCGGCGCTTTCGACGTCGCTGCCGGAGCTTGTTGCGCCACACAATACCCCGGAGCAGCAGCAGTCGCAGTACCCTTGGGGCGTGTTTACCAGTGGAGGAGGGGTAGGAGGGGGTGGTGTTGCTTTTTCTTCCCATCACGCTGCTCACGCGCAGCACAGCGGCACGGGAGAGGAGATCGAACTGCACGGACTGCCCCCACGAAGCAGCTGACGAGCGTAGAGTTCGGGCTGGGCGACGAATGGGATGGACAGGTTTGCTTTTTCGCAACCAATGCCGCCGATTTTAGTGGCAAACCATGCACGGCACAGCGTTTCGGGGTTGGTTTCTTTGGTTTCATTGGCGAGCTGTGGGGGGTCAGCTAGGGTCTTTCCGCTGCGGGCGATCGATTTCGAGCTGTGACGCGAGGTGTCATTCGCCGAATGCACAAAGCCGTATTCGTTCTTTCAGTTGGGCCAGGTCCCTTTTCGAGTGATAAATAAAACTATTCATACTGATCACACTGCCTGCACGAACGATCCTGATGGCGAGAAAAGGCACCGAGTGTTTCCTGGCCAACCATTGCGTGCCGCCCATCACGTGCTGACCTACCGAGACCCATATTGGATTGATGATTCTATCCCCACACCCCCATTCCCTGTCTCACGGCCTGCTTCATTTCCGACCCGGGTCCAGCAGCCGCTCCAGGCCCGACCCCACACTGCCTGCCCGCACTGCGGGTGCACCCTATGTATAGGCCCCCCACGCGCGCAGATTGAGGGTTCGTGGTCTGTGAGCGCCCGGGAGCGACACCGGCTGCAGGACGTTGCGACGCAAATTGCCGGGCGAAATAAGAACACCACTCCCTCCTTGTTCTGGTGGTACTCCGCAGCGGCGTAGACCAAAAGTAAAAGCTACCCACGTTTCGCTTCGACTTTGTTTCTCTTAATCTTTTCAATTCTTTCCTCCCATCCTTGCAGCAATTGAATAACGGCCGACGTTCGAGAACGTTTGCGCAGGCACGCCCAGCTGAACAGTTTGAGACGGCTCGCCCGTTTTGCCTTACTTGGTACTTGTTCTAGAAGGGCCTAAGCCACCGTTCATTCCCTCTACCTTCGCGCCCACACAGGTCGATCTCCCCTCTCTCCCAGCATCGCTCCCTCTGCAAAAAAGAGCTACCTACGCCGGCCCAACCCTGCTAGCGACTTTGCGATAAGCCCGTTTCCCTCGTTTGCGCACCTGCGACTCACGGCGCACGCGATCTCGCGACGCGAATTGGAATTGCGAATCTCATCGAATCCGGCCGGCAAACCATATCTTGCTTCCTGACCGAGGTTTCCATTACAAGCGCAAAGCAACAACCTAAACCTACCCAAGTCGCCATTGGACTCCATCGACAGCAGCAGCAAAGGTTTCTCCTCCCCGACAACCCGCGTAGGCGCGGGGAAGGGACCTCATAAAACTCAAAAAAAAAAAAGAAAAAAAAAAAAAAGACCAAAGATGGTGCGACAACGAGAAACCGCCTCGGCGGCAACGTCGAGCCAGCCGCCGATACCTATTTCCATCACCATCTGCGGCGACGGCGGGTGCGGCAAGAGCTCCATCACGCTGCGGCTGGTGCGGTCGGCCTGGACGTCCGAGTACGACCCGACCATCGAGGACAGCTACAGCGTGACGCGGCGCGTCGACGGCGTCGTCTACCACCTGGCTCTGACAGACACGGCGGGGCAAGAGGAATACCGCGGCATGTGGGCGTCGTCCAACCTGAGCTCCGACGCCTTCCTGATGGTCTACGACATCACGTCGCGCGACTCGCTCGACGCCCTCGGCCACTTCAACGACCTGATCGACATGGAGGCCGAGAACCGGCTCGACAACGCCGCCCGCGCCGCCCGCGCCGGCGTCAGCCCCCATGAATCGTCCATCTCCTCGCCCGGAGGAGGCGCCGGCTCGGGCGCCAAGACGGTGCCGCCCGTCAAGATCGTGGCCGGGAACAAGTGCGACCTGCAGGAGAGCAGGCAGGTCCCCGCCGCCCAGGGCCTCGAGTGGGCCCGCCGCAACGGCTGCGGCTTCATGGAGACTTCGGCCCGCCTGGAGGTCAACATCGAGGAGACGTTTGCCCTGATCGTGCGCCGCGTCGTCGAGGCCCGCCGCTTAGCAGAGATGGGCGTCCTCGACCACGACGGCGGCATGGACAAGCGTGGCATGACGAAACCCCTCAGCCCCTTGCCCCGCGATCCTGACGGCTCCGGCTCGGAGAAGCACGGCGGCAGCCACGGCGGGGGTGGCGGTGTTCTTGGAGGTCTAGACGGGCGCGGGCCCGGCCATCGGGGACCGCGCATCCTGTCTGAAAGATTAGGCAGAGGTGGCAAAGGGTTCTGGAGGACCCTGCGATGTTGGTGACAAAGGGATGTGGTGGTGGTGGTGGCGTGTGGTGTATCGCGACAAATTCTGGGTTCTGGGTGGCGGTTTGTATCAGGTGGATGGCGTCGAGTCAGGAATGTCTCTCCCCATTCTTGTTTTTTTTTATTGGATGGACAAACGATCATGACGATGATATGAGGCTGGGAGGTAGGGGCGGGAGGGCTAGCTGGCGGCGGGGCGCGGTGGCGGGGGCTCGATTGCGGCTCAGACCTGCGACCGTTCCGGTCGTCCCCAAGCTCACGCTCTCACACTCTGTTGTTATTACTATGTACGGAGGGAAGGGCCGGTTTGCATGAATTTTTTGTCTTTCTTTCTCTCTGTTTTTTTCTTTTTTTCTTTTTTTTTTGTCTCTCACTCTCTTTTGCTTCCTGTTTTGTCGGTCATGTGCAAGCATATTGCCGGTGACCCCGAGATATCCACATTTTCTTTTTTTTTTTTTTTTTTTTGTTTTTTTGTTTTTTTGCTGGCTGGCCTGTATGGATGTATTATCCCGCCTGTATTTTTTTTGTCTCTGTTTATAGCTGGCGTTTTGGAATTCCCTCAAGCCAAGAATCATCTGGACTGGCTACATGTACATTCCCTAGGAGGAGACGGAGGAGTAGGAACGGAGTCAAGGACATGCACACGCCTTGTGCTGTATTTATTATATAATGGTGATCCGAACCCTGTGCGACTGTAAATATCCCGTCGGGGGAGTATATGTTCCCGCACTTGGAAAGGTGAAAGAGGAAGCCCGTAAAGTCACAGCGAGATTCTGAACCGGATTTCGCAATCAGGCACCTGAGAGACGTTGAACATAGAGGGTCTGGTGAGCTTTTTGGCAGTTGAGCTTTTGTTTACGCTACCAAACACTGTGCTACCTGCCTAAAAAGGAAAACGCCGATAAATGTTGTCGCCAAGCCGGCTCTAGGCCTCCTAAGCCCCACTAAATCGGCTCCGACTCCATCCGTAGGCTCGGAGCAGACCCACCTCCAGCCGTCCAGATAAGCCCCCGTCGATAACGATTGACCGCCCGGGCAGAAAAAAAAGTTCCCAAGCACGTCGCTTTCCAGCGCCGACCCCCACTCGTCGCAGTCTTTGCGCATCGCAATACACGACCGCGGCAGGCAAACACCAGTGTTAATCACACATCTCGACACAATGGCAACACCATTAAGCGTGGCTAAGGCGGGGGATGCTTCCGTCTTCCCCATTGCCTCAGAACAGGTCCGTCAGTCCCGTTATTGCTGCCGCCAAATGTCCCAGCACCATTCGCTAACATCGTCTCCTCCACTTGCCTGCAGATCATCAAGGCGTCCAAGGCCCTCCTGTCGCACATGCGCAAGGCCGCCAAGGAGGCCTCCGCGAACTCGTCCAAAAAGAACCTGCTCGAGGACGATGAGGGGTCCGATGTGGCGCAGGAGCCCATCTGGCTCAACTTGACTACCAAGCGCAACGTGCGCGACGACAACAGCCTCAAGCCCGGTCGGGTCACCGTCCCTCACCCGCTGATCCCCGCCGACTCGGAAGCGACCATCTGCCTAATCGTGGCCGACCCGCAGCGCGCCTACAAGGAAATTGTCGCCTCGGACGAGTTCCCCGCCGCCCTGGCCAAGCGAATCACCCGCGTCGTCGACGTCACCCACCTACGGTCCAAGTTCAGGACCTTCGAGGCCCAACGCCAACTCCTGGCCGCCCACGACGTCTTCCTCGCCGACGACCGCATCATCAACCGCCTGCCCAAGTGCCTCGGCAAGACCTTCTACCGCTCGACCGCCAAGCGGCCCATCCCAGTGTATCTGGCGCCGCGGAAGCCAAAGTCGGATAAGAACCAGCAGCAGCCCAAGAAGAAGGGCGGCGGTAAGAAGGAGAAGGGCGACGAGGCCAGCGCGCGGCCCGCGGCTGAGATCGCGGCCGAGGTCCAGGCCGCGACGGGCGCCGCGCTGGTGCACCTCTCGCCCAGCACCAGCACGGCCGTCAAGGTCGGCTTCGGCGGCTGGACGGCCGAGCAGGTGGCTGAGAACGTCGCGGCGGTGGCGCGGACGCTGGTCGAGCGCCACATACCCCGGAAGTGGGCCAACGTCAGGTCCGTCTTCCTCAAGGGCGTCACCACGGCCGCGCTCCCGCTCTGGCAGACGGATGAGCTCTGGCTCGACGGCGCAAAGGACGTCTTGCCCGAAGGTTCCGAGGAGCTCAAGGCGCTCGAGGATAAGAAGAAGGAGAAACCAAACGTGGGCAGGAAGCGCAAGGCGCTCGAGGCGGCGGAGGCGGCGGTGGAGGGTGCGACTCAGGCCGAGGAGGATGAAGATGCTGTTGTCGCAGAGGTGAAGAAGCCGGCCAAGAAGAAGGCCAAGGTTCCCATGGCGGAGAGTAACGACGACAACTTGGACAAGCAGATCAAGGAGCGCAAGGAGAAGCTCAAGAAGCAGAAGAAGAAGGCGAAGCTGGCGATGGAAGACTAGGAACTCCTTTGGGGGCCGGGACCCTTCAAGGATCCCCGGCTACTGGACTTGCTGACTGACACCTTGTATGCATTTTCCTGGAGTACGGCGTGTAGTATGTGCGGATAAAAAGAGTACTATAGGTTGTTTAATGCCCTCTACATTTTGAGGCATCTGTGTGTTCTCTGAGCACGCCAGTCCAGACTTTCTGGCACTCTCCTGCTCGTGCCTCCCACGGTTGCCAGAGACCAACAATTACAATTTTCATCTGAGAGAGGAGAAAATCAACGAAAGAGAGGAGTCGAGCCCTTTTGCCTGCCTGCTCTCCTAGGTGAAATCGGATCCACGCCGTCGAGGTTCTACTTGTTGCAGATGGCAAACTCCCGCTGCTCCTTCATCCATTTGACACTCTTGGGCTTGGAGAATCCGGCAAGCGGATCAGGCGAGAATGACTTGCCGCAAGCGGTACACCTCCAGGCTGTATAGTGTAGATAGGAGAGAGTCTGCTCTGTTGTGGTGCGCCAGTAAGGAAGCAGATACCCGACCAAGTAGGCGTGCCGAGTTTCTCTCTTGCGTTCGGGACAGAACCCGTAAGCCGGGCAGAGGTCCTGTAAAGATTAGATCAGTCGATATCATCAATCGGTGATTAATTAAACCACCCATGCCGAGGGCTCCTTGGTCAGAATATATGCTGGTGGAGAGAGAGAGAGAGAGAGAGAGAGAGAGAGAGAGAGAGAGAGAGAGAGAGAGAGAGAGAGAGAGAGAGAGAGAGAGAGAGAGAGAGAGAGAGAGAGAGAGAGAGAGAGAGAGAGAGAGAGAGAGAGAGAGAGAGAGAGAGAGAGAGAGAGAGAGAGAGAGAGAGAGAGAGAGAGAGAGAGAGAGAGAGAGAGAGAGAGAGAGAGAGAGAGAGAGAGAGAGAGAGAGAGAGAGAGAGAGAGAGAGAGAGAGAGAGAGAGAGAGAGAGAGAGAGAGAGAGAGAGAGAGAGAGAGAGAGAGAGAGAGAGAGAGAGAGAGAGAGAGAGAGAGAGAGAGAGAGAGAGAGAGAGAGAGAGAGAGAGAGAGAGAGAGAGAGAGAGAGAGAGAGAGAGAGAGAGAGAGAGAGAGAGAGAGAGAGAGAGAGAGAGAGAGAGAGAGAGAGAGAGAGAGAGAGAGAGAGAGAGAGAGAGAGAGAGAGAGAGAGAGAGAGAGAGAGAGAGAGAGAGAGAGAGAGAGAGAGAGAGAGAGAGAGAGAGAGAGAGAGAGAGAGAGAGAGAGAGAGAGAGAGAGAGAGAGAGAGAGAGAGAGAGAGAGAGAGAGAGAGAGAGAGAGAGAGAGAGAGAGAGAGAGAGAGAGAGAGAGAGAGAGAGAGAGAGAGAGAGAGAGAGAGAGAGAGAGAGAGAGAGAGAGAGAGAGAGAGAGAGAGAGAGAGAGAGAGAGAGAGAGAGAGAGAGAGAGAGAGAGAGAGAGAGAGAGAGAGGTGGCTGGGCGCTATTACTTACCGTGCCTCTGAGGTCGAAAATACGGATCAAATCCATATACGCAAGGATACCCTTCCCCAAGTCGGCATGCCTGCCAGCGAGACCGTGAACCAGCTTTTGAAAGCCTGGATTGTGCCTGCCCAGAACGATGAACACATGGCATAAAGGCTCTTTAATGGCAACATTGGAGCTGGTTGTGCCCGAATAGACCTTGTTTGCCATCTCTATCATTGTCTCAGGGTGTTTGGGGTATCTGATCTCCTGTCCAGCTGTTGCGGTACAGTTGAGGGTCATGATGCCCGCGCCCTTAGACAGTCGAGCGGATGCAATGCTGAACCGTTCCAGGCTGAGAACTTTAAGGGCTGGAACAAGGAGCCTCTCTGCAATGACGTAGACCTTGGCAGAGAGAATCATCATGCCCTCGGCTTTCTGGAGGCTGACAGAGAGAAGCTCGCTGGCATCGAATCCCCAATTCGAAAGTGTGTGGTCCTCTGAGTGCTCAGCCAAGGTCTGGGCTTGTTCTGCTGCTATGTCAGAACTAATGGCAGGTAATCGCATCTTAATATCCGGAAGGCTGCCATCATTGTATCATGTGATATGAAGCTGAACTCACCATACTCGATCCATTTCCTCTTGCCTTTGAACTTTTCCATGGCCGCGCCGGTTTAACCATCCAGGTTCGCACGCTGCTTGGAGACAAACTCGGGCGTGACATGAGCGATCTCCGGTGAAATGAAAGATGTCGTTGACTTGTCGGCCGGTCCCTCAGGGCTAGGAATTGGGAGGTCGCTGTATGTTCCCGTGTAGATAAATTGGACAACCTTCTTGAAGGTTTCTGGGTCCACATCAGGCAGGTCAATCTGCTTGGAGGAGGCTTCCTGTTGAACTCCGCAGAGCAGGTTGTAAGCATTCCAGCCGCTCTTTCATGGCGAAATGATCTCAGATCAGACTGCCCTTACCGAGAAAGACCCCTCACAAGCCTTGGCAAAGTACTCGGACTGCCCACAGACGATGGCGCAGTGAATGCGGAAAGACTGTCCGCCCGCGCAGATGACGGTGAGGTCGGCAAACTTCTCGTCTTCGAGCAGCCGCCCAAGTGGATTGGATGGGATGCACGACATCTTCCCGGGCTTGCGAGAGCAAGGCCACAGGATTCGATCGCCAGCTAGTGGATCCTGAAGAGGTTGTCATCTGCCGGAGAGATTTGGCTGGCGACGGCGGATGATGGTTGATGAGAACTGGAATAGGTGGGAAGTTTGTGTGGCGACGAGATTGAATCGATAAAGAGCGTGGGGGAAAAAGGAATAGGTCTTGTAGGATGATAAATTGTGTGGCAGCAAATCTAGGCAACGCTTAATGCGAGAGACGAGGAAGGTGCGTTCTTGAAACTGCTACCAGGCGTTTGGACAAAGGCGCCATGCCATGTTCTGATGGCAGCCTGACAGAAACCTCAGGCTGCATTTCCAGGACAACGACCGTCAGGAAGGTCAAATCTCGATCCTTCATTTAATTTGCCTGGGCCAGGGCCTTAGACACACAATTGCAAACAATCTCATTCAGTCAACACAACTACTTTCCAACCACAACCTATACAAGATCACACTGCCTAGAGCCTCTGCTGCCAAGACCCTCAAGCCCGCGCCAGCAATTGCAGAATCCCCACCCGCACCCAGCTTCCGGCATATGTTGGAGAGTGGAAAGTACTCGGACCTCACCTTACTATGCGATGAAACAAGCTTCCGGGTCCATCGGGTCATCATGTGCGCGCACTCCCCGTGGTTCGAGCGGATGTGCGGTGACGACTTGGAGGTAGCTAAAAGTTCGATTATTCGGTATCTGGGTCTCGTCAGATCTGCTGGGGGAAAACTAACAAGGGTTTTGTCGCTTAGGGACCAAGAATGGTCCATATCAATCTTTCGGGTGACCCGACGTTCCTCAGCAATGTTATCGAGTTCGCCTACACCGGAAAATATGTCATAGCCTGTAGGTACCCGATAAGTATGTGAAAGAGACCACGGTGTGCCTTTATGGCAGCTTGAAAGTGACTTCTTAGTTCTTCAACTATTTGGCTTGTCACGAGACCACGACAGCACCCACGACTTTTCGACTAGGTATTTGTCACTGACTTCTTTTTCCAGCTGGACCTCTTGGCGAACCTGATCAGGTCTCTGCCATGATGAATCACGCAAACATCTTCTTTCTGGCGAAGAAATTCGGGATGGCAGCGCTCAAGATAGAAAGTTCCAAAAACTATCAGCAGGCCGCCGGGGGAACCCAGGATGATACAGCGTGGTACTGGAGCACGATCTGGGATCTGGTGTATAGGGTATACGAATCGAGAGACATGTCCGGGTCGGAAGACAGGTTCCTCAGGGACGGCCTCTGCCGGTTCTTGCACAATCACCGGCGCGATAAGGAACTGTGGGCAAGGATGCAGGAATTCTTCGAGGACCACGGTCAACTCGCCATTGATCTCCTGAACTATTGAAATAAGAAGGAAGATTGAAGGAAGCACAGGTACCGAGACATAGCGGCCGGTAATCATGGTCGGTGGAACGCAAGCTTTCGGATGGGACTTGTAGTGTGGGATGTGGTCAATTTTAAGTTCCGAGGTATTGCCTCACCCCGGGAGAGCCAGGCTATGGAGTGCGTATCGATAAGTGCACGTCCCCTAAAAATGGGCACCATGATGCTCGGCGCGCAGCAAAACGCGACAATGGAGGCGCGAAAGCCCAGAGGAAGAGCAGTGCGAGAAACCCGATTCGGGCAATTGATCAAGGATAATAAAGCCTTTGTTTAGCTTGCGGGGATATCACAGTTGCGCTCTTGCAAATCGATTGGGCGTCGGATCGCACCCACTGCTTCCCCCGATCTCCATTATCGCCTCGGCTGCCAATCCACCACCATCACCTGAGGCGGCTGGCTTCGGCGCATTCGGCCTACGAGCCCCAGGGCTCCAGCCGGCGCCCTCCGAGGACGGTGGTCCTGATCAGGGACGACGAAATGCCACCGCACGCCCCGAGGCTGTCCACGGCCCCGCCGACCGGACCGGCACGGTCGACGCCGACCGCAACGCCAACGACGGCAGTCGCCGAGGAACAGCGCCCACCGATCCAGGGGCCGCACCCAGGCCTCACCTCGGTTCCCAACCAGTACTGCATCGAGCAGGAGCTGCGACGGATGCAAAGAGCGACCGGCTGCGACCAGTCGCGCGAGACTAGCTACAGGTTGCAGGGCATCTACTTGATCGATAATGTCCGCCTGGCCCTGCGCCTGTATGTCAGCCCCCTCTGCTTCGCACGTCGTTGGGCGTCCCCCGCCGTGTCGCGGAAGGGACTTGGACTGGGGCGGGTTTCTGATGGCTAACCTGCTGCCGCTAGACCTGTCAAGACATTCGATACCGCCTGCATCTACTACCACATGTTCCGTCTATGTTTCAGGGACGCCGAGTACAACTTCCAGGACGCCGCCCTGACGGCCCTCTTCGTCGCGTGCAAAGTGGAGGATACGATCAAGAAGTCCAAAGAAATACTCTGCGCGGCATACAATTTGAAGACGCCGGACCATCCGACGACGCAGGATGACAAGGTATGGTGGAGCCTTCTCTGCTCTCCACCGCGAAGCCCTTTGTATGTGTCCATGCTGACCCTGGACGTCGTCTCGCATTAGATGTTCGACCAACCCACAAAGATCGTCATCGGTCTCGAAAGGCACATTCTACAGACTGTCGGCTTCGATTTCCGAGTACGCTACCCTCAAAAATACCTAATAAAGACGATCCGAAAACTCTTCCCACCAACAGTAGGGAGAGAAGTGCTGGAGACGGCCTACCCGATGTGCACCGACATATTCAAGACTTTTGCGCCCGTCAAGCAGACGACGTTCACAATGGTCATCGCCATCGTCGAGCTGACGACGCTGCTGATGGGAAAGCACCAAGACGTGGCCCGGAGGATAGACCCGGTCGCATACCACACGGACCGCGGCTCCGTCGTGGAGACGATGCTGGACCTGCTAGACCTGTACGCGCACTTTGCGCGGCACACCAAGCTCGGCGCGCGCTTCGAAATCGATCACTTCATACAGATCAAGATAAAGATCAACCAGGAGGTCGAGGCCGACCCGGCGCTGGACCGCTTCATGCACACGTGCGAGCGCTGCGAACAGGAGGAGCGCGACGCCGGCCTCGGCGGCGCCATGGGCAACCAGCCGCTGTCGGCCGTCACGCCGGGCTCCGCCACGTCGCCCGCGACGACCGGGTCGGGCGCCGGAGGGAGCCTAAGGAAGAGCGGCGGGCGGGGCCAGGAGGGGACGCTGCGGTTTGCATTCGACGCCGAGGCGGTCCGGAAGGAGAAGGAGGCGGTGGCGAAGCACTTTGAGGAGGAGTTTGAGGAGTACGAGGTCGACGTGGAAGAGGAAATACGGGAGCCGTCACACCACGGCCGCAACGGCAACAGCAGCAACCACCGCCACAACCATCACAGCAACAGCAACGGCCACGGCCACGGGCCGTCAACCAGGGGACACGGCTCGAGGAGGGATCGTGCCAACAACCATCGGGATTCCGGCTGGCCATATCCGCGCGGCCGGCATGGTGGAGGCGGCGGCGGACACGACAGGCACAAGAATCGCAAAGGTGGTGGCGGCGGAGGAGGTGGTGGTTATTACTAAAGGGGTGGTCCGTGGCAGTCATGTAGCATTACCATATTTTCGCGATCCTACATCTATTTGCAACCTGTTATCTCGTTGCTCTTTATCGGGTGGCATAATCTCAAAGCTTCATGTTCATATCATCGGTGTGATGTCCTCGTGATTCCCCGGCATCG
Source organism: Magnaporthiopsis rhizophila (assembly GCA_003049465.1). Classification (NCBI taxonomy): domain Eukaryota; kingdom Fungi; phylum Ascomycota; class Sordariomycetes; order Magnaporthales; family Magnaporthaceae; genus Magnaporthiopsis; species Magnaporthiopsis rhizophila. The sequence continues at coordinate 51,205 of PYSS01000109.1, forward strand.
CGGCACGCAAGTGGTTTTCGAACGAAGCTCGATGGTGCTAAGGAGGTAAACCGAAATAGGACAATGACGCCACAAGTTCACTGCTAAACCTCTTCCATGATATCACTCGAGACGTGCTTCTTTGCCAAGCCAGCTTCTCAGTCGGTAGCATCCCAGTCGACAGCGATCACACCAGCGCTTGGTCTCGTCGGACAGCACGGGTGATCCCGCTTCCCACCAGCGGCGTACCCTGTAATTTTGATCGTCGACTGACACGAAGATATGAAGATCACAATGGTATGTAGGATAGATAGAGTGTCAAACAGCATGGGAAAGAGAAAAAAAAAAAGTAATGCATTAGGTAGGATTTACTTTCTGCACGATGTGCCCCGTTGCATTGCGCCAGCTTCCAATTTGGGGCACATTCTGCTTAGCGATTCCATTTGGAGTTGTCGCGGGGAGATCAGACGAAGTCCAAATTGACTCCCGTCCTTCAAGGATGATAAATGTTATTACCAGCCAAACTCACTTTCTGGTTTGTAAGGAGGAAAAAACTTATTCCACGAAGCGGGAAGAATAACGTTTACGATCCTTGAAGGTTGTACTAACGGTCGACGGGCTGCCCTGTCACCAGCCTCCAAAAAAAAACCACACGCGTTATGTTTTTCCCCACCCAAACTCTATAGCAAAAAACATCAAAATAAAGTCAATTCAATTGATTGCAATACCTCGTCACCATAACACGCCCACACGAGCCCGGATCCAAGCTGTTGCTGATTGTCTTAATTCCCATTCAATTCCTTATAATAAACGCGATCGTTTTTCGGCGCGAAGGCGTGGGCTATTTTTTTTTTGGTGTTGTGGTTGCCTTTGAAGTGTGCCCCCTTTTTTTGCTTACTTGTGCGGTTTTTTTTGGAGGCTGGTGCCTGTCCAGGCTGGGGTTTCTTAATTAGCGTCGATCCAGGGGCGGCATGACGCAATTCTTGCATCCATCCATTGAGAATTGCCTTCCGTGGTGGGGTGAACTCTACTCTCATTGGGAGGAAGGTTCAGGTTGCCAACGGCTCCCGCCAACCGTCATCGAACGAACTTCGAATGGTCCATCAAAAGATAAAGCCAGACTTTTGCACTAGCCACCGTGTTGCCAGATAAACTCGCGATTTGCAACCATGTCGTTGACAGCCAACATTCTGGCCCAAAAAGTCAAGGCGAGTCAAGACGCGCGCCCAGAGGAAATTACCAACCTCGTCCTAGCTGACCAGACCGACCTTGCGTCATGGATGTAGCTGGCGACGGGCGCCACCATACCCCAGGTCCAGCTTGGGTTGTACATGATGTCCCGCACCGAAGCCTCGCAGTCGGTCCGATGGGCGCTCGAGGCGGGGTACCGGGGTTTCGACTGCGCCCAGATGTACCGCAACGAGCGCGAGGCCGGCAAGGCCATCGGCGACTACCTTGCGTCATCGTCTGGCGCCGGTGGACTGACCCGCGAGGATATCTTCTACACCACCAAGCTGGCCAGTAACAGTACATCATACGATGTAGTGCGCAGGTCCATCCGCAAATCCGTCGACGCGTGCGGCCTGGGCTATGTCGACCTGTTTCTCCTCCATAGTCCGTACGGCGGCAAGGAGGCTCGTCTGACGAGCTGGAAAGCGGTCGAGGATGCCATCGACGAGGGAGAGATCAAGATGGGTGGTGTCAGCAACTACGGCGCACAGCACGTGAGTGCACATCTTGCCATACCGCCGAGGCCCGTATCGTCTCCTAACCTTGCTGCGTCCCAACCCTCAGATCGAGGAGCTCATGAGCTCGAATCCGCGTCACCAGCCTGTGGTGAACCAGCTCGAGGTCCACCCATTCAACACCCAGGTAGCCATCAGAGAAACGTGTGCCAAGCACAACATCGTCATCGAGGCGTATGCGCCTCTTGTGCGAGCTATGAGGATGAAGGACAAGACGCTAGTCTCTCTGTCTAAAAAGTACTCGTGCACCGTTGCCCAGCTGCTTGTGAGGTGAGATATCCCATCCATATGCCTGAAGGAGGCCGCGCGTGCTGCTCACATCGAAAACCCGCCCATGAAATAGATGGTCGTTACAGAACGGCTTTGTTACGCTGCCCAAGAGCTCGAGTCAGGATCGCATCATCCAAAACGCCGATGTTGGCGGGTTTGAGATTTCCAAAGAGGACATGGAAGTCATGAGCGGCTTGCACGAAGGACTGGTGACTGACTGGTACGCAGGATAAATCCTCGGGGCGATGCTGTGGCCTACCTGTGAGAAATGCGCTGACATACAATCCAGGGATCCTACGGATGCCCCCTGATTTCGCATATAGGCAGGACATGAGCTCTCACGCCAAGGTGCCAACATATACCACAGCAGCCGCAGAAGTATTGCAGCAGGTCCATCTTTGCCGAGGGTCGACGTGAAATGTCGACCGAAAACCCTAGAGTACGCCACCGTCACATGAGGCATCATCACATCGAGGAACCTGGAATGACCAGAGTCACGTCTGCTACCAAGAGGTCGGCTATTCGTTGGCAACGCGCGTATGTTACCCCGCATCGATGGGGGCCACTGCCGACTTATTTCTCCGCTTGCCACACCCGGCTTGTTCGCAGCGACGGCCGGAAAAACAGGCCAACCCTCGCCGCCGTCGGGATGATCACGAGCAAACTTACTCTATTCCACGTGCCGCGTTAACAAGTAATGAAGGTCGAGTTGCTTTACCTTCAACTTCGCTTAATCCCTCCCCGAGGTACCCGAAGCATCTCCACTGGTCCACCCCTGGAACGACTGTGCGCTTTATGCGCCGTCAGATGATCGATTAACGGTCCCGATGGATATATCCACCATTGATATTGACCCATAGAACACCGCAGGACTCACTGAATATTGGGCATGTTTCTGGGGCAGAAGGTCAATATCCTCGCCGTCGGACATTCTCCTCCGAGGCAATGTAACACCCCGCCGCGGCTTGATTTTCGGCGGTGTCGCGGCAAAAACGGATGGCACTTATCGGCGTCAGTAACGGCCGGCAGGTCGCTGGGCGCACCGGCAGTGCACCTGTGTGGACGAAAGCAAGTTTCCCATGGACGGCATCGCGAATCCGCTCTCACCCACTTGGAGGTGGAAGGCTGGACGAATATCCACTTGCGGCAAGCCTGAACGGGTTTTGTTTCTGCCTCATCGCCCATCGATCCTCGCATGCAAAACAACATCTTCGCTTCCCGCGGGACGGAGACTCTATGTGAAGACAAAAAAGGCAGCCCATCTGTCGTGTCCAGTTCCGGTCACCCACACTAGCCGTGTAATCGACGGGGTCTGGGCGCACTGGATGGAAATTGCGGACGGCCAAGAGGCGCCCACTTTGCGGTGGATAGAATTGCATATTGTAGACCTGCGCCGAGCCCGAGCCGACCAGACCTTCCTAGCCGGGTAGGTGCCAAGGAAAACACCTGCGTCGGGCCTGGCATGGTCTCGGCACATCAGCGCCAACACGCAGGTCCGCCGCCAACTGGGCCAGGAGGGTTTTTGCTGCTGCTCCAGTGCTGTTATAGCGCGTTGCCGGGCTCCAACGGGTCAGCTATGACACGAGCCAGACAGAAGACGGCGCTGACAAGACGCGACAGGATCTATTTTTCGCTCTCTTGGTTTCACACCTGTCGGGTGCATGCCCTACCTAGGGGCCGTTGCAGCGCGGCCCCGTACTGGCGGGCCAGCATCCGTTCTGGGCAGTTGGCCCAGGTACGCGGGCGCCTGTGAGTGGTGCGCATGCTGCCGGCTCCCCACCGGCGGGTTTCGGCTCCCCGCAGTCAGGGTGCCTTGTGGGGGTGCTTGGTGTACCCAAAGCAGTCCAGGGGGCCCAGCACGGCAGGGTTCCTTACTAGCCGTCGAGATCGATGATGGGAGGTGTCCTCCCAGAGCCGCCATCCGGCTCATTGCCATGGCTGTCATCCTTGATGTCGAAACAAAATTATTAAAAGAACAGCCCGGGACGGGGCAAACATCGGACCATGGTTAAATAAATACAACGGGCGCCCCCTTGCGGTGTCTAAAAAAAAAATGTGACGACCGTCCTCCCCATCGTTTGTGGCGCGTCGACTTGACCATCATTAATTGATCGAAGCCGCTCCGCAAGACGCGCGAACCGACGACCATGTATTCCTTCAAGGCTGTCCTTCGGGGCGCCTCCATGGCCGCCGTTGCCTTGCTGGCGACAGTTGGTCAGGCGCAGGACGCCGAAATCCAGATGTCGATCCGCTCACCGCCCGTCAACTACAGCAACGTGCTCATCCCCAAGCGGGCCGACCCCCAGATCGTCAAGCACACCGACGGCACCTACTTCTTCACTGCCACCGTGCCCGAGTACGACAAGGTCATTGTGCGCCAGGCCTCCACCATCCAGGGCCTGGCCAACGCTCGCGAGGTCGTCGTCTTCGACCGCAAAAAGTCCAAGGCAGGCATCGGCCACGTCTGGGCTCCCGAGCTGCACATGATCGATGGCAAGTGGTACATCTACTTCGCCCTCGGCCGCCAGGCTCCCTTCGACATCCGCATGTTCGTCATCGAGGCCGACGGTCCCAACCCGGCCACCGCCACGTGGTCTGAGAAGGGCTTTATCAAGACCGACTTCGACACCTTCTCACTCGACGCCACCACGTTTGAGGTCGGCGGCACCCGCTATCTGTGCTGGGCCCAGGCCGACCCGAGGTACGAGAACGGCGGCGGCACCAGCCTGTTCCTGGCTCCGATGATCGACCCCGTTACGGTGCAGAAGGGCGCGGCGGTAATCTCGCGCCCCGACCAGCCCTTTGAGCGCATCGGCCACCTGGTCAACGAGGGCGCCTACGCCATGGAGCGCGGGGGCAAGGTCTACATAACCTACTCGGCCAGCGCCACCGATGCCAACTACGCCATGGGCCTGCTGACCGCCGACGCCAAGGCCGACCTGATGAACCCCAAGAGCTGGACGAAGGCCAAGCAGCCCATCTTCAAGAGCGACGCCAACACCAAGAACTTCGGCCCGGGCCACAGCTCCTTCACCGTGTCTGAGGACGGCAAGTCGGACGTGCTCGTCTACCACTCGCGCAACTTCAAGGACATCAAGGGCGACCCGCTCAACGACCCCAACCGCGCCACCCGCGTCCAGAAGCTGTACTGGCGCCAAGACGGCACCCCGGACTTTGGCGTCCCCGTCGCCGAGGGCGCCCACCCCGTGCGCCTGCGCTCCGCCGCCGACCAGACCCTGTACATCCACCACGAAGGCGTCAGCAAGTCCGTCACCCTCGACGGCTCGGGAGCCGTGCAGGACACGCAGTTCAAGATGATCTCCCCCGGCCTCGAGGGCTCCCAGGGCACCGTCAGCTTCGAGTCGGCCAGCAACCCCGGCTCTTTCCTCCGCGTCATCAACATGGGCCTCCAGCTCCAGGCGGTCAAGGGCTCCGACGTGAACTTCTCGCAGGAGACGACGTTCCGCCAGGTCCCCGGCCTCGCCGACCGCGCCGGCCTCTCGTTCGAGTCCCTCTCCGCGCCCGACCGCTTCATCCACGGCGGCGAGAACGGTCCGGTCAAGGTCGACTACGTTTCGGGCAGCGCCGAGGAGCGCCAGTGCACCTTCTTTCTGGAGTGAAGGGGTGGGCGCGCATACGCAAACTAATGACATTGGGGCTCCGGTTCGGTTGTAGAAAGAAAAAAAAAAAGGCTGGCTGGTGGGGAGAAGCTGCAAAACCGTGCGAGCACAGCAGCAGCGGGAACAAACATGTCGGTCACGAACGAGGCCAATGAATCACAGCGCGTCAAGAACCACCAGCCTCAGAAAAAAAGAAAAAAAAAAGAAGAAGAAGAAAAAATCGACAGGGTTCGAAATGCAAAAGGAGTGCCAGGACGCACCTTGCACCGCCGGCAGGATCGCGCACACAAGAAAAAAAAAGCTACCTATAATTTTATTCGCTTTTTTTTGGATCCAATGGACAAGTAAGTGCAAAGGCATCTCTCGAAAGGCGCTAGTTTTGTTTCTTTTTTCCTTTCTTTCCGGTTTCTTTTCCGTGTAAGATACCATTCTTCTTCCCGAGTCTGGGGGTTCATTGTATTACTGTTAATCATAATCTGGCCCCCGACCAACTCCTTTTTTATTTGATGACCTTTTTTTGTAACTTAATTTTTTTTTTTATATATTACGATTATTTCGATTGTTCATATTCAAAATCTTCACCTTGAACTCCGATGCCCGGTTCTCGTGGGGGACTGCAGCCGATCTTTGACTCTTGGTTCGTGATGTGTCTCCCTCAATGCTCAGCCTTGTCTGGATTGATGTCTTCCGTCTGCTACTGCACCGCGAGTTCGTTTGTCTGTCCGCCAACCACGGTTTTTATTCCTTTTTTTGTAATTTTTTTTTTTCTTTTCGCTCACCGCCCACCACCCCCGACGACCGCGTTTCTGATATTCGCAAAAGCCCCACCACACTCCAAACCCCCGTGAAACCGCCCACGTTTTTTCCTCCCGCCGCCACAAAACTGAACCCGAGCACGCTCCAACGGGAGAGAGAAGAGAACCCGTCTCGGCCTGCTGCCATTTATAGAACGGAGGAAAATAGCGGTTTTTCCTAGGAACGCCAGCCTTGGCATTCTATTCACCCGCTCGAGCAGCCTGCCGGGAAGGGGAAATTCTTGAAACCACGAGACGCAAGGGTTGTGGACCCGGAACCGGCCGCTGCCAGTCGCAATGTGGCTGGCGCAGACACCCCGAATGGCATCGGAAGACCGTCCGGTGAAGGCGTTTTTCCCTGCAGGCCCAGCTGGGATGGATGAATCCGCCGTGATGGCGCGATGGAGATGACCCTGAACGGTGGTGGGTACAAGACGTCAAATGTATTTTTGGCAGCCGAGATTTCGGGCCAAGTCGCCAAGCGCTCCAGAGCCAGCAAGCACAGGGTTGAAGGTTTTCGGGCCGCCTTTCGCTTGTGGCGTCCCCTTGCCACCGTGACTGCCGTGCGGAGCTTAAAAGTCAATGATACTGTGTGTGCATGCCGCCGCTGCAGTCGGTGGACCGCCCAGCGAACGACGCGGCAGCAAAACCAAGGGTGTCGGCCGAGTGGGAAAAAAATAACCTTTGCGATCTTGAAGAGAGGTATGTGTGCCATAGTTGCCGATTCTCTGATTGGCAGCGCAAAAGTCTGCGACGTGTGTAGGACTTAAACAACGAAATTATTGCAACATGGTAGACATGTCGGCGATATTGTTTGTGGCGAACCTTGAGTAGGCGTACCCCTTGGTACGGCTACTTTACCAATGGAGTCGGCGCCGACAGCAAGATACCAGGGATCAGCTCGGTCGTGGTGATCTCCCCAGAGGCATCAGTTTGCAAAATTATAGCTTTTGTTTATATTGCATAAGGATTTATCGGTACCGTATTACCTCTCCTTAGCAAACCGGAACCTGCTCCCGCGATCCCAGTAATTCCTTTTGCACGTATCCCTGAACTATTCTCAGCTTATAAGCCGGCCAACATCCCGAAGGAAATCCCGAAACCCACTATCCGTGCCGAAATTTATATGTCATGACATCATATCTTTTCGTCCAGCGACGCGAGCCCGGTGGTGTGAGGGCTGTTAATAAACCTTTGGTCATATCCTTTCGGCGTCCTTTCTTTGGAAAACGTGCGTGCCGTCACTGCCCCTTGGTCTCGGCGCGTGGCCATACATTCGTCGGCGACCCCAGGGGCCAGCCCGGCGGGTAGACCGGCTCGCTCATGTTTACGTGCTGCGGCGCTCCCACGATGCGCACTTGGCTGCTGTGTCCGCTCGGGGCGACGTCGCTGGCGGTGAGTTGCTTCTCGATGTCTCCCGCGCCACTGCCTGCAAGTCCACTTCCGTGTCCGCCGCCGCCGAAGCCCAGCGACATCTCAGAAAAGGCGCTGGGGGACAGGGGCAGGGACAGGTCCCCAGCGGCTGGTGCGGACGCTAGCGCCAGCGTCATGTCATCTCCGAGCAGGCCGCCGAAGCTGCCGTCGGTGTATTGTTGTTGTTGCTGCTGCTGCGCCCGCAGCTCGCGCCTCCGGAGCAGGTCCGGCAGCTTGGAGCCGCCCTTGTTCTGGCTGTTTGTTTCGCGGGCCCTGTGGTGTTGCGCGCGCGAGAAGATGGGCTTGAGGCCCGGCACCGAGGCGCAGACGACGGCGATGCTCGTCTCGATCATGGTCCACAGGTTCACGGGCACGGCGTCGCGGAACGGGTCGTCGGAGAGGGTATAGATGTAGATTGTGTGCAGGCGGATGCACGAGGTCGTCGTGGCGAGGGCGCCGGCGCCGAAGACGCAAAACAGTGCGGCCTTCTCGCGCCTCGGGCGGCGGATCTTCTTGAGCGTGTGTATGGGCAGCAGGAGGATCCAGACGTCGGTCATGATGTGAAAGCCCGAGGAGGCTGTCGTAAATTTCTTGTCAGACGATGGTGATGGAGCAAGTGAGAACGGAAAGAAAAGAAAAGAAAACGCATACGCACCGTAGAAGAAAGCGGTATTGTTTATGCACGTTCCTTTGACGGTGCCAGTGACATCCCACAGTTTCTCCAATGGCCGGCATTCGAACATGAAGGTAGTAAAGCACACCAGGAAGAAGACCGCGTGTACAACAATGGTTCCGATGCAGAGATACCGGAACTTGGTCGTAACCGCTAGATGTCGACGTAGCCCTCGCGTTAGCTTTGAGGTGGAGGACGCAAGCGCGATAGGAGAGACACCGGGGGAAGGGAGCACACATACCGAATCTGAGGTATGTGAAGCAGATGGACGTCTTGAGGCTGGCCAAAGTGGCCGAGTAGATTATCTGGATCGCCAAAGCTTCCTGCACACAGCACACAGCGACGCCGTTAGAGCCGCTGTCCGATCGTATATTGTGATTCGTATCCGGCATCACGCAGGTCAAGCCAGGGTCGACGCTCGACGTACCTTGAAAAAGTTGACCATGTTGGCGGGCGTCAGATTTGAGGCGGGGAAACCCATATGATCACCCTTGGCGACGAACATCCCTATCAGATAACCGATCACACCTAACTGCAGCAGCTATTGTCAGTGCCTTTTTCTCTCTTCTACTATCGGTAGCATTCAACTAGACATACCATGGCTGCGATGAGAAAGTAGTCGTCCGGCCCCGGCATTCTGATGAGAATGAATCGGCCTATACACCGGAGAAGGACCGCGATAGCTAGCGAAACGGGCGAGACTCTGTGTTAGCATTGCGGTTACAGTCTCTGCGGTGCCAGATCGCAGGCCTCTATTCGGGCAGTGGGGGATCATGCTGTACTCACCAGCGACGGCGGTTAGGGTGCAGGAAACGGCAAATAGAGCATCCTGCCGTCTCGGGTAGTCTTCCCCATAGAAGAGATCCATGACAGCAACCTCACAAGGGAATGGAGATAGATCATGAGGGTTACAAAAGTCGGAAAGCTGTTGTGAGTGATTGCTTGGCCGCCAATGGACACGACGGGGGCAGCCGTATATCTCAAGGCGCCCACCGGATGTTTAACACCGAAAGACCCAGCAGTGTGATACAAGAAGCCCAACCCCTTGTGGGGAATACGTGAATCCCCGCGCCTACGCCATGATCCCTGTGTTGAGCCCGGCATTTAAAGAGCTTCCTGGACCGAGACGAGGCCACCATCAATCCTTGCGATGGTCTGTCTATCAAAACGTGCGTTTCTCTTGATCATATCGTATATCACGAAGGGGAAGCTTGGCGAGCTAGGCGGGATCAAACCCAAAAAAGCCAAAACAAGGAGACATCGCAACACTCAAAAGCAAGTACACGGTAGGGTGGGAACGAGCATGATTCAGTCGCACTAAGGTGTGTCGCCCGACGTGGTTAGGAGGCAGTCTGCACGGGCATGCTTCGTCCCATTAGAGGTGAGCATAGACCAGGTTCAAACGGCCGCCTAGCGGCTGCCGCCAGGGAGCTCCTGATCCAACTATGGCGGCACTAGCGGCTGAGTCGGAGAGATGCCAAGTTACACGCTAGAGATGGTTCCCAGGTTGATGTTCTCGCCGGCTGCGGTTCCCGAGAGGGCCCTTGCCCCGGCCGGAGGCTCAAGAACCACAACCAGGATGGGGCTTCCGAGAAACCGAATCGGAGTGCCTAGTCGATAACCGGGTATTATACAATCGACCGGTCAGGAGAATGAAGCTACGGCCAGCGGCTGTACGGTTTCTATTGGCAGGAATGGCAATGGGGAGTGGCACGGTCCCCAGATACAATCTGCACATGCATAAACGGGCCGCAGGGAGGGGGCTAAGACCATCTATCAGAGGCTGCAATCACATGGGCAATTTGACTTGATGTCCACCTATACACATACCAACGTTGACAACTTTGTCGGTATCTTCTCAGGCGAGTGAGATCATCGTCAACGGTCTGGCCCGAACAAGCTCTCCCAGGGCAGCTAAAAAAAAAAAAAAAAAAAAAAAAAAAAAAAAAAGGGGGGAAA
>PYSS01000109.1:71031-97543 GCA_003049465.1 Magnaporthiopsis rhizophila
GGGGGGGGGGGGGGGGACGTAAAACAAACATCGTTAGCACTAGGTGATTCTGTGTGTGTGATAGCATTTGATCCAACTTACTGAAGCAGAACTCGCCGTTGTTGTTCTGGATGCGCTCGCCGAGGTTGATGTCGCGCCAGTGGTAGTTGCCGTCGGCGTCCTGGAGACAGGCGCGCAGGACGGGGACCTGGTCGCCGCCCTCGAGGTTGCAGGTGATGGGCTCGTCGGGATTGGCAGTGTGGGCAAAGTCTGTGGGCAGTGAAGCGAGGTTCAGGTTAGTTGGTTTGTTACAAGGGAAGGGCTGTCTCTGTGGGTTTCCGAGGGGAATTCACATACTCGCACCGCCCCACTGGAAGTGGCCGTTATCGTTGCCGATGCACTGATTCAGGTCCATCTCGCAGTGGCACTCCGTGCCGTCGGGCTGGCGGAGCATGGCCTTGAGGATCGAGCGGTCCTCGACACGGATGCTGGTGGCGGAGGAGTGGAAGGACATGTTGCAGGTCGATGTGGGTTGTTTTTCTTTGCTATGCTGTCAGTCTGTCTGGTGAGCGGGGTGCTTGGGCTCTCCGGCCAGTTGGAGAGAGATACTAAGTGTCCAAGGAGACGAGCCTGGCGCGGGTGGTCGATTGTAGGATATCGGGTATGGAAAGTTGATAGCAGGACTTACGAATTGGAGTTGGGGGAAGGAAGCGTTGGGTCTGGAATTGGTAGGCAAGTTGAGTTTGACAGGACAGGTGGGGAGGCGAATGGTGACGGTGCGGGCAGACTCTCTGTCTTTATATATCATGGACAGGCCATTCACTCTCGCATGCATGCACCTCACTCGCGCCTGATACAAACTCACGCTGGGCGGACCCCACTCGCTTCTCGCGCAGGCCTCCGACATGGGAGGGGTACGACACGCAAGATGGAAGGTATTCTACGGATGACAGGCGCTCTTCGGCTCCAGCGCCTGAAAGATTGGATGAGATGCCGTCTCGCCTGAGGATGGGGCCTGTTCAGATGGGGGCATGCTGTGCCAACGGCCCGCGCCAAGCCGCGCGTGCAGGACGCCGCCAGGATAGCGTGTACGTACGCCACTGTTTCAACAGCACCTGGGAGGAAGGTACCAGGGACAACAGCCTGCCTGCCCATGGAAGCGGAGCCGACAGGGCAGGCAGTATCGAAGCCTGTGTTGGTCGTAGGTCGCCCCAAATGTGTTAGTGGAGCTTGATAGCCGTAATAGCTCCAGCTCCCCGCGTAACCCAAGGGCCGTGTTTGCAAAATATTGAACCCCTCATGGGATTTGGCCAGTTGAGGTTTCGCTGGTTTAGCATTGAGGCGTCCCAATCGTACAATACGGTGAATTACTCGCCATGGTAACCAAATACGAACCGCTGTTCTCCCCGCACGTGCCGGCTCGGGTCGGCGGCATTGGAGCCCTCCAAGGACGAGGGATTGAGCTCTCCCGGCCAATGGATGTGGCGGGGTAGCTGTTTTTCCCTTTTGGGAAAGCGATGCCCCTGAATTGCGGTTTTTAGTCAGGGGATCTGGGGCTTCCATCGTGGGACACGAATCACCGGGTGGATTTCAGGCAGCCCGGTGGCAAAGCACACGCAGCCGCGGGAAGGCGCTTGCTCGGATGGGGAGGGTGAGACCGAAATTGAATGTTATTGACTGGCCGTCCGTCATGCAGGCCGCGTAATCCATCCCTCACCTCCCTGCTGGCTGCGGAAGCCTGCCTCTCCTCTCCCCTCTCTCTGCCCACCCATGCGGCCCAGAGCAGCTCCAGCCGTCTCGTCGGCTCGGTGGAAGGAGCCATGGCGGGTCGACGCGGGGTCCACCTGCCATCGGGCGAGACGCCCGAGCTTCTCTCGCTGTTTGCTTGCCTTCCATGCTCCTGGGCAGCAGCTCCTATCAACCCTCATTCGTACTCCTGTCCCGACAGCAACAGCGGCCCCGATATGGCGGATCACCCGTGACCCTTCCAGAGCTCTTGGCGCGCGTCGCTTGCTTGCCTTGGCGACGACACGTTTCCAAGGGATTCGTTGGTTCTGTTCATTGCCGCCGTGGACTTGCAAGCGGCACAACTCTCCTTTTTCCTTCGGTCCAAGAGACCAAGGAATGGATGCTCGTCGAGCCGCCCACCTCAACTGAATGCTGGCTACTCGCTTTTGACCCCGCTCGCCTTGCCTTCTTCAGCCCCGCCGCAATGGGGTTCGAGGGCGAATACCACTGTTGCCAAGACCAGGGACAACTCACACGAACAAGCTCAACTCTCCGCTGCCCCGCGCATCTCTTCCGCCCATGCGAAGTAAGCATCGTCACGCCCCAGCTCTATCCCGCCTCTCAGCGCAATCAGCTCATCTTTGCTGAAGAGCCGATAAAGCTTCATGTCGAAGGGACTGTCTCTCTCCCAGGGAGATGTTTCCATTTCCTCCTCCAGCACAACGATCCTCTCCTCCACCGACTCCTGCGCTGCCTCCCACATACCTTCCCTGATTTGCACCTCGATTGCATGCAGTGTTTGAACCTCGACATCTCGGTCCTGTGACTCCTTCAGGGCTGCCAGTGGCTGGAGGGCGGCACGAGCCTCGTCTGCCCGTCGTTGCTCTAGTGCCCGGAGCACGCTGATGAGCACTGCGATGTCGCGTTTGATGGCTCTGTTGCGGCAGAAGGTGAATAGGTCGACGAATGCAGCGACAGACGCCTGGTCCGGGCGACTGCCCAGCCCCCAATTCATGATATCTAACAGCTTATCCGCCACAAAGTTGTCCCAGGGTTTGTAGCCGAGCGTATCGCATTGCTCACAGTCCAAGTCTAGAGCGTCGCCGGCCTTGTCCCTGAAGAATTTTATGGCCTCGGCGGTCCACCCGACCGCAGCCTCGTGGAGGGGGTTCTGCCGGAATATAGATCTGCCGACATTTGCGATTCTGGCACCGCCCTCAACGAGGACGGATGCTATGCCGAGGTTTGCAGCTCTTAGGGCCGTCCCGAGGGGGACCTCACTGAAGCCGTCCTTCGCTTCGACATCGGCTCCAGTCTCTAGTATTAGCTGTACCATCCATACCGACAGCTGCTCACTCCCCCTCCCCCAGTTTGTGTATGCATAGCGGTGAAGGACAGTCAACCCTTCGTTGTCCCGGTAATGAGCCAGCGAAGGCTTTCGGAGCAGCAGCTGTCTTGACACATCCACAAAAGAATGATGTTCTATCCCACGCCATGTCGCGACTAAGCGATGAAGTGCATTCTCGGGTATTACAGCGCCGCTGGTGATGAGCTCCCTGGCGCAGTCAAGATGTCCTTGTTCAAGGGCGGGTCCCAGAGGCGTCATATCAAAAACGCCGTCCTGAAGTTTTTGTCCGCTCCGGCTTTCGATAGCATGCGGATGGCTTCGACGTTGCCTCTATCAGCCGCAACATGAAGAGGCGTGAGGCCACAGGGATCGGCTCTGTCCTTGATGGACGGGTCCTGACCGAGCAGTGTTTCAAGAAGCTTTTGGTCTCCGCGGCTTATAGCCGCGCGGGTGTCTGACACTCTCCCAAGGAAGCTCGAGTCCGGGTATGACTCCACAACTTGTCGTAAAATAGAAGCTTCTTCTGCTCGCTCTGCGACGTCTAGATACTTGAGGAATCGTAATGCCAGGACTGCTGTTCGTCTGATCATGCGCCCACGATATTGTTGTTAGCCCCACGCAAGTGTAGTCGCAGATCACGAGTTTAGGATTGAAGTATTGTTGACTGACTTTCTGACTCCGGTTTGCTTGAGGATAGGTGACCAGTATTGCAGAAGAAACGCGACGACGGCTACATTGCCAAATTTGATCGCCATCTGCCGTTTGTTCCGCAAACACGTGTCAGACTTGGACACGCGTGAGGTAGTCCGGATTTTAATGGGGCTTGTTACCTCTAAAAGGGTTTCCTCACTGTGGCGTAGTATCAGATCTGAAGGGTAGTAAGCGTCTCCGTTGTTGAACAGAGTCTGGAGGTCAGCTGGGCTGCTCTGCTCTGCGTAGTAGGAAACGCGGAGGCGCGGCGAAAGGACTCTGCCGTGAGTGAATTGTATTTTCGATCCCAGGGCCGTGAGGCTGGATGCGGAGGCACTGATTGACCAGATACCCGCGTAGAGCCAAGCTGGGAAAAGGTACTGCACTTCTAGCGGAACCGACGTCCCCTCACGCGCGCAGCTGGGGCTGTCGCATTCAACGGCCCGGGACGCGTGTGACACCCGCAGGGCTCCCAGGCTTTTCTGGAGCCCAGAAAATCGCCAAACGCTTGTCCGACTTCCGCGGCGGTGGCAGCTGCATTGGCAGCCGGGAGAGCAGCAGCCCAACGGGGTGACTTGAAGCTGAGGCGCATCGGTGGTGGTATCGTTCGCCAGGGACGCTGAGGCAGCGATGCTCTCGTCCGAAATGCTGGCTTCGGCCGATGGCTGCGGTTCTGGTTCGTGCTCAGGTTCAGGGGACGGTGGCAAGGAATCAGAATCCGCCTCCAGCTCACTGACGGCGTCTGGCGCTTCCGGGAGTGGTGGTGCGAGCTCCACAATTGCCGAGACGGTCGCATTGTGCAGTCCTTCGATGAGCATTCTATTGTCGATCCAAATTGATGTTAATGGGCGTCTTATGTCAAAGGACCGATATGACGGCTGGCAAAAATCTCACCGGTGGAGAATGTGAGAATGGGCCAACTGCAGCACCATCTGCAAGTTGTTTCCCGTGTCTCTTGTCCGGCTGTACAGCTGCTCCAGCTGTGGGCGCATCCAGAGCCATCGCACAGCCTTGGGCTTGGGCTTGACCATATCTTTCTGTTGCGCGCGGGTAGAGGCGGTACATTTGTCGCTAAACTTTTCGAGCTCCAAGACCGTGTCTTTGAGGTCCTCTTCTGCCGCCTGAAGCATAGCAATCACATTGTCGGGGAGGTGCCGTGACAGCAATCGTGTAATGTCATGGATTTGTTGGCAAGTCGCACTCAGTCTCTCAACCTAAAGAGTATGATTATTAGCACTCTAATTTGGCTTGAAGATCATCAACGCCAAGAGATCGCACGGCGGAGATGGCGAATCTGCCTACCTCCTTGAGGAGCTTGGACAGCTCGTCCTCCCTCCCCGCCACGGCTCGTATCGCAGCCACGATTTTGGGCGTGGCCGCGAGTGCCTGGGCGATGCCGACGATGCTCGCGACGCCGCCGACGACCTCCATGGTGTGTCGGCCACGCAGACGCTGCGTGAGGGTTGCTGCTCAAGGAGGAACGGACGCTCGACGAAGGTAGGCTGGAAGCGGTGTCGGGATTGGGAGAGCAGGTGGTTGGGGATTTGCTATGTCGGTCGCAGCCTGCCCGACGGCGTGCAGAAGACCACCTAGGGAAGTGGCTGTGCTGTGTTAATGCAGAAGACGTGGCATAGTCTGCAACTAAACTAACGCGCCAGAGCCACGAGGCTGTGCAGGAGTGTAAAAAGGAATGTGTGCATTGTTGAGTTTTCGAAAAGTGCCACGCGCCGCGGTTAAGGTAAAATGGTCCGACAAGGGTAGTCTGATGACGGGGTATCCGACTTATTCTAACTGCCTAGACAAGAGCAACAGCAGTCTGAGACGACTGGATTTCACTCTCTCCAAGACTGTCTATATCAAAATGCACAAACCCCAACCGTTTGAGCGTCCCATCGTCTTTGCCTTCCACTGGTATAACCAACAGGGCTTGGTAGCAGGGCTGAAATCTCTCGCCGCCACTTTTGGCAAGGACCAAGGCGAACACCTTGCCGTCTTCTCTCGCCACGGACTCGGCCTCGGCGTGTCTCCTACCGACAGAGTCAAAGCGGCCGTGCGATCCTAACCCTGTGCTCTGACTTGTGCGGAAGGACAAACTTTTGGCTTTGTGCGGAAAGCCATCGGTGGTATCCTTCGGGTGACTCTGGCTGTCAGTGAGGACGACGGGCAGGAGGGGCGCTTTCATCTTGATGCAGCCAGACTTCACCCGCCCAAAAGCGCTCTTCCCTTCCAGCTCAACCTGGCAGTCCAGCACGCTCGCCATCGGTGCCCATTCCCCCGCTGTCACCCCTCCGTACGCAGGTGTGCCGTTAATGCCCGGCCAAGACCGAGATGGCACGACGCGATCATCCTCGACATCTGTCACTCCCAGGCCCTGCCATAAAGGTCCCTGGATCACATCACTTCTCCAGATGCCCGCAATGTATTGGTCGTTGAGGCTCTTGGCAAACATGGCCGCGATGCCGCCGATGGCGGGGAGCTTGTCCGAGTCCTTTGTGAAGACGCGGGGGCCGTGAATCTCGATGTATTGATACCATACCCCAAGGGCAACGGTTCTCCGTATCGACTGCATCTCGTCCGTGTAGGGATAGCGGCCGGGCAGGTGGAGGCCGTCCTCGCTGCGAAAGCCCCTCATGCACTCAAAGTACATCTGGTCGCTCGCGAAATGCAGGATGCGGCGCGATAGCACCCGTTCTTGGAAGCACCAGCCCCGGGCCGACAGCGGCTCGTCGTCCATATTGATGTAGTCTCGCGTTTCGACTTCCTTGTGGACGGGGATCGCGCAAGCGTAATCCACGCCGCAGATGCCCGTCTTGTGCATATACGGAAGCCTCGTGTGCTCCCTCGGCGTACGGTGGAAGCACCCGATACTTCCGTCCTCGACGCCCGTGATCGAGAGGGTCAGGAACGAGTTGGAGTACACCAGGTGCATCTTTGCCGCCTCGGCGTCCCAGTCCTGCGCGTCGTCCTGGGCGATACACAGGCTGTCGATCCAGATATAGCGTACGCGTAGCGACCGAGTTACCATAATGGCGTCCTCAAACGACCTCGACATCTCGCCAAGGCCTATCCCTCGCAATCGTTGCGGCTTGTTTTCGGTCGTAGTAAGCGGAAGACCGGAGCGGCCCTAGCAATGGCTTAATGCCATGTAGCGCGCCCGCGTTCCCGCGCGCGGCTCGACGAGTCGGACGGTCCGGGTATCGCTGCCCTCGCCGACGTCGATGACACGCCTCGGCAGCGGCGACAGCCAGGGTTGACATGTAGGGTGCCTGTTGCAGTCGCGCAGCCATTTCGCCGCACGGCGGAGCGTCGTCTTGACCCCAAGCGCGCCGTCAACAACCCTTCCGGGCACTACAGCCGCAAGCGGGTCGTCTATATGCACCGTTAGTTTTAATTAACAAAACGTGCCCGAGCCGACATCACCTAACCGTACCATCCCGGACAGAGAGGCCAATGGCGCCCAAAACGTAGATGAAGTTGTCCGTGATGCCGTGGCACAAGATCAAGAACCCGTGCCCCGTGTTTTGGCGCCGGACTAGAAAGAGGTCGAACGCCGGATACCCCCCTGTGTTTAACTCTTGAAAGCCACTTTGCTGAGAGGCCACGCGGAACTCCTCCACGACAAGGTCGACCTGACCGAGGATCAGACGGTAGAGGCTATAGCCGACCGCAGCGGCCCGCAGGCTCTGCAGGTCTGGTTGATGGGGGAACCCGAGCCTCCGTGGCTTCTGCGCTCCGCTGCTGAGACAATAGTCGTTGATATGGTTCCATCCGTTAAAGTTCCAGATTACATACGCCGTTGGAAAGGGAGGTAGATTGTTAAGCGGGACCGACTACACAGGCTGCACACGGCCAGTTTTGCGTCCCGGTGGTTGTGAGGTGTTAGAGCATTGAGGGCAGGCACTGGAGAGGGCAACTGTGGTTGTCTTATTCAACTGTCTGGGACGTTCGGTTTTAGTGAGTGGCGCTGTTGGGCGCCGCCGGGACTTGGGGCCGACGCGGAATGTTGGGCCTCAGTATGCCCGACACTCGCAGCAGCATGTTCCGGCGCTAACCTATCAACCCTAGTGGGCGCGCCATTCCGCGAACGGCGGCTGCCAGCATGTGCTCGCCGACGCTAATAACGCAGCTCACCCGAATGCTAACAAGCTGGTTATACCACGAAAGCCACTTTTCTTTTATACCCGGCGACCAGTATTAGCCTGGTCCTTCTGCTGGGGGCAGCGGGGGAAACGCAGGCACTGCTTGATGGGGTTTGCACGATGAGGCGTTAACAGGCTTTGTTTGAAGAAACAAACACAAGGTGTGTGTGTGTGTGTGTGTGTGCAAGGATTTACGAAATTGATTACCTCGCCAGCAGCGCCGAGGCGCTCAGGTAGCGGCGACGTTTGTCCTGGACATAGTTGTTGTGGATAAATCACCCGCGAGAGGAGTGGCTATTATTAGTCGGGTTGCTTCACACATGATGGTGGCAAGGGTGGTGGGGGTGATGGATTAGGGGGCATTATACGGCGACGGCGGGTTTTTGGGCTGCTGGCGACTTTGCATCACCCCGCGGCACGATGCTGCTCTTGGTCCCTAAGGGGTTTCCCAACCCCGATGCATCAGATGTCCAGCTCGAACCTCGGCACGTTGACGAAAAGCAGCTGTTCACCGGTCAGACCCCGTCTTGTCAGCGCGCACGCTGCTGATGCGCTTGTATGTATATAGACGTGCGTTACGATTAGGTGGCGGCTCGGCCCGTGCCGGATCGTGGGGTCAAGGCCGTCTGCCCCAACGATAAGATAGGACGGGTCGCCGGAGCCATGGGAGAGGAGCATTCCTATCTGCAGTACTTAGCAAGCTAACTAAACCGATTTCAAAGTTGAGATTGTAGGTAAGCTGACTCAGCCATACCTACATATGCGCTCGGAAACCAGAAAGCCGTCCTTGAAACTCGGGCCTCCTCGAGACGGTGCAGTGAGGTCTTGTCTGGTCATGGTGGCCACACACACCATGGCGTGGAGTGGCGTTTTGGCCAAAATAACGCTGAGCCCGAAAACGTACCATGGACAACCGCGAACCCAGCCTCGGGACAGACGGGGTGCCGTTTACCCATGTAGAACAACGACCGTAGCATCTCCCAATCGGGGTCGTCGCTAGTGTAGTACCAGCCTTCCTCCCGGACCTAGACCCAAAAGGTCCCTCTACAATTCTCGTTCCTGTGCGGGAACCTCGTGCGGACGCTTATGGTTGACACCGCCCCATTTCTCGTCAAACTATCCATCACGGCCTGGAATGCCAGCCATTGCGGTAGTAGCGGCGGCGTCGCATCCGGGGTGTTCCCGGCCTTTGCGATATGGAGTTGTTCTCTGGAGAGGCACTAAGAGGGCACTCTGGCCAGGAGCTTGCGTGATACGACCAGATCAGCACGGCGACTCGCGGAAGGGCATAAAGGTATACACTTTCGCCTTTTCTGTCTTCCGTCACCGACTCCCGTCCCTCGAATGGCGCTGGCACACCGCGATCTCCTTTCCCAATCCCATCTGCTTGCAGCTATCCCTGTCGCCCTGCCATTCCATCCGCCGTCCATCGCCTGCGTTTGATAGCAGGACAGGTGCTTGCTCTGGGTGGGTGTCGGCGAATCTGTAAAAGTAGTGCTGCGGCGTCGCCGGTCAAGAGTCGTTTCCCAGAAGGGAAGCCTGGATGCTCAGCTTGGGGCACACCACCACACTTCACGCAACTTTTCCCATCAATCGGGCTTAATGTTTAAACGTTCCCGCTCCAACATTTTGTTAGAATCCGATTCATCGGTATTAATTACTGGCAGCACGGATGGTCTCTGGTTGGCTGCGGTTGGTAACACAGCGTCGCACCGGAAAGCCAACATGCTACAGATTTGAACAATGAGGAGTGTTGTTCCCTTATTTAGCCCTAATTAACAATGAAAGGATATGACAACATGAAAGACGCTTACATTATCGTTCCATTCACCCTTAATACACCGTTTAAAAGTCAACTGACAAAGCTGGCATTATTTTCCTTTCGTACCTACTGGCCCAAATCCAAATCCTGCGTGCAAAAAGGATGAAAATGTGCCAAAAGAAAAAAAAAGAGCGCTGCGATTGGGTGAAACGGCGAATTTCTAAATAGGAACGCCGTGATTTTCGTAAGGGCTGATCGCAAAGAACCCCTTGAGCCCGCGTCTTGCCTTAAAGCTTGCCCTCCGCCTCGAGCTGCTTAATGCGGTTGTGGCCCTCGAGGTGCCACAGGGAACTGAAGATCTTTGCCTCGAAACCCTCGCGGCGCTTGTGGTTTTCCCAGTACGTCTGGTGGTTGATCTCGCAGACGCCCTGGTCTTTTCCCCGGTGCTCGTGGCAGAACTGCCGCGCGCAGAGGATGCAGTCCTCAACTGGCCCGACGGTCCGGCGGTCGGCGTGCTTCCCCTTCCCCGCCTTGGCCGTCCGCATCCGGTCGCGCACGTGGCATGGGGTTGGGTTGCTCTCATCCGTGGATTTTGAGGCTTGCTCAGTGGCTTGATCGACGTAGGCTTTGTCGGTGGGGGCGTCGCCGACTTGTGTCGGGTTAATGGGTGTCTGGTCGTCGAGGCCTTGGTCGCCGAGAGGTTGGTCGACGAGGGGCTGGTCAACGAGGGGCTTAGTGGACGACACCTCGTCAACGAGAGGCTTGGTAGATGACATCCGGCGGGCAAAAGGCTTGGTAGGCGACATTTCGTCAACCAGAGGTATGATGATGAGAACTGGATGTCGACGAAACTTTAATATCAGGAGGAAGATAATAGCGAGATCCGTATCGAGAAGGCAGAGGCTTGTGATGTGTATCTCGCAAAGCTCTTGAGGATGGGTGGAACGGGGCGCCAGTGGACAGAATCTGGGACAGGAGGAGGCCCATATATATACTCGCCAGAGACGGGACATCGGATAAACAGAATAGGGCTAAAGGGGCTTCGGAGATACTTGTTAGCCAGCCACGATGGGCCGGCCAAAAGACTCGGAATTTCCCAGAAGGTAACCTTTTCCTAAACAGTTCTCAAGAACCAAAGACGCATGTAACTTATCCTTTGTGGTTATCTGGTACTGGATATGCTTCACATAACCATTATCCTCTGGTCCCGCTTTCCAACCCTAACTAAGCCAAAGGCGAGCATGATAGAAAGGAGCCGAGAATGGTGAAACCTACTACTTGCCTATGCCTTTGAAGGAAAAATTTCAAGGTTTGCGATGCAGGAGGATGTGTGGAGTTCAATGACTGTTAAGTAATGCATGCTCTGTGCTGCTATGCTGATAAGCATAAGCCTTGAACAGGGGCCCTGAATCAGCGCTCCAGCAACGAATTCAGCACGGTCCCAGCCATGGTAGGAACATCAATAAGGCGCGGACGCGTGCGCAACATGGAATTGGCTTTCCCCGTCCAGACCAGCCGCCAGCAGCGACTTAGGTAACTCTAACTCAACTTTGGTCGACCAACAGCCACAGCACCATGCAGGAAAGCGACACGCAGCCGGGCGACGCCCGCGAAACCCATCTCGTGACCGGCGGTAGCGGTTTCATCGCGCAGCACCTCGTCAGCAGGCTTCTAGAGAAAGGCGTCGCGGTGCGCGCGACGGTGCGCAGCCTGGACAACGCCAAGAAGGTGTCGGCCCTCTTGGCGCTGCAGGCCAAGCACCCCGAAGGCCGGCTGCGGCTCTTCGAGGCCGACCTGCTGCGGCCGGGCAGCTTCGCCGAGGCCATGCGCGGCTGCTCCGTCATCCACCACGTCGCGTCACCCTTCATGATGGCCGAGAAGATCAAGGACGGCCAGAAGGAATGCGTCGAGCCCGCGCTCGAGGGCACAAAGAACGTGCTGGCGAGCGTCAACCAGACCGAGTCGGTTAGGAGGGTGGTGCTTACGTCTACGGGTGAGGAGATATAAATAAAGCCGGGCGGGTTTTTGTTTTGTCTGTTTGGCGATGGGCATGCGGCTTTGCTAACGACACGACCGCCCGTTCAGTCGGCGCCATATTCGGTGACTACGCCGACGTGACGGACCGCATGGGCGGCGTCCTCACCGAGGAACACTTCAACGAGACCAGCACCGTGACGCACAACCCTTACCACTACTCCAAGGTCCTGGCCGAGAAGGAGGCGTGGAAGATGTCCAGGGAGCAGACGCGCTGGGACCTCGTCGCCATCTGCCCGGGCTTGGTG
This sequence comes from Magnaporthiopsis rhizophila, assembly GCA_003049465.1. Taxonomy (NCBI): domain Eukaryota; kingdom Fungi; phylum Ascomycota; class Sordariomycetes; order Magnaporthales; family Magnaporthaceae; genus Magnaporthiopsis; species Magnaporthiopsis rhizophila. The sequence goes on from PYSS01000109.1 coordinate 82,960, forward strand.
CTGGGCCCGCCGCTGTCGCAAGCGTCCGAGTCCGGCAGCCTGTTCCTGATGGATGAGCTGCTGCGCGGCGAGCTCTTCTTTGGCGTGCCAAACCTCTTCTTCTGCACCGTCGACGTGCGCGACGTCGCCGCCGCCCACGTCAGCGCCGCTGGCAACACGAACGCCGCGGGGCGCAGGTACATCGTCGCTGCGCCCAAGATGGCCGCCTTCGTCGACGTCGCCCGCAGTTTTCGCAGGCTGTGCGGCGGCTCGCTCGTCATCCCGACGCACCGCCTGCCCGACGCGCTCGTGCGCGTCCTGGGCCCGCTGTTTGGGCTGACGCCGACGTGGCTGGCGCGGAACCTGGGCGTCGAGTTCAAGGTGGACAACAGCAGGAGCGTCAAAGAGCTCGGGCTCGAGTACACGCCGCTGGAGGAGACGCTGGAGGAGCACTACAAGGGGTGGAAGGCCATGAGAAAATAATAGTTGAGTGGTGGGTAAGGCTACGTGGCCTCGTAATCTCCTGTCTCTCCCACGGGGCGGTCGCCGACAATACGGTCGCGGCAGATTTTGCATGTGTCCCTCCGTGCTGCCTTTTTCTCTCCCGGGACTCCAGGTACGAATACGGGCCAAGCCATGCCCGGGAATCGCGACGGGTTGCTGGTTGGGCCCGGCCGACAATCGAGCTTCCCTTTTGGGCGCTGGCTGTGTCTGTCTGGCAGGGCTCGGCCAAATTGTCAGCCCGCCTACGGGTCTCGGGGCTCGGCAACCGTACCCTGGACACGCACGCCGTATGATTCACCCAGGGTGGATGTAGGTCAGCAAGCCCACCGAGCCCCGTTCGCCGAGACGCCGTTATAAGTCAAGAGATGGCCTCAGTTGGCGCCAGTCTGATCAATCTCACCATTTCAAATTACAACTACCAATCAACTTTCCATTGCTTTTAATAAACCCTAGTCGCGCCCACATCCTCGCTCTGTCTACCTTTCTTTCGCCTGGGTCTTTTTCTATCCAGCGTCATGGCGCCGCAGTATATCCTCCGACCGGAGACGCTCGATGACCTTGGATCCTCGCAGGTGGCAGCCAAGGCGGCCTTCGTCATGAGCCCCCTGACGGAGGCCATCTGGCACAAGGCGACCGAGGAGGAGAAGCGCACGCTCATAGACGGCTGGTTCATGGGGCGCGCGCGCGCCGACTTTCACACCCCGGGGACGCACCGCATGGTGGTCGTCTGCCGGGACGACGAGGCCGGGTCAGAGGAGGTTGCCGGCATCGCCTACTGGCGTCAGCCTCTGACCGAGGTCGACCCTAGCGCCGGCAAGACCCCGGAGCAGATTGCGGCCGAGACGGCTGCGCAGCGCGCCACGTGGCCCGCCTGCGTCGACGTTTCGGTCGTGGACGCCAACTCCGCCGACCTGGGCGGCTTGATCGAGCGCGAGTTGGGGGAGAGAGCGAAGGCCATGTGGGGTGAGTGATCTCGCTTCCGAGACGCTGTCGTTTGCTAAAACAATTTTGTCCATGCTAACCCGGCCGGCAGCCGCGAATGTCGTCGCTGTTCACCCCAAGCACCAGAGAAAAGGGGTGGCGACGACGCTCATGCGTTGGGGCTTGGCAGAGGCCGACAAGTCCGGCGCCGACACTTTTGTCATCGCCAGCGACGTCGGGCGGAAAGCGTACCTGACCGTCGGGTTTGAAGACCACTGCGAGCACGAGGGCATCATTGGAAAGTGCTGGCTTATGGTCCGGAAGTCACCAGGGAGGAAGGAGGCGTGACCCTGGGGCACTATATCATCTTTCCCGTCAATTAACAGAACCAGAAGAACGAACAGACTACGTCGTCACCTGCTTCCTCTTTGGCTCTCTTTTTTCCTTATCACAGGCAGGCAGGCGGGCAGGTATCTAAACTGCCTGGCCCGTCACCCTCTTCTGCTCACGTAGTAGACGTCGCTTCCTGTCCTTGAGCGCATACTTCCACTCCCTCGCGACCTTGTACACGAACACGGTCACGATTCCGACGCCCACGGTGCAGAACAAGAGGCAGGCAAAAACCGCGAACCAGAAGGCGACGGCCAGCACTCCCGGCCTCGTCGCGCCGTCGGTGGTCAGCACGGCGTCGGCGGCGCCCACCACGATCTGCAGGCTGCTCAGCAGCAGCGACAGCACGCCGACGCGGAACAGCATCGGGCCGTAGATGCGGGCAAAGTACTCCGAGTACTGCGGCGAAGCGGCAGAAGGCCGGCCACGTCGTGCCCTCGGGCAGCAGCTGCAGGCGGGGATCCATGGCGACGCGCATGTCGGACTCGTGCCGGACCAGGTGGGTGTAGGTGCGGAGGTATCCGAGTGCGGCTCTTCGGATGTGCTGCAGCGACGGAGGTGGACGAGGGTCGGCAGGCTGCTGCGTCGCCGTCACATCCGGTTTGGCCGCCGCCGTCGCAGGAGAGCTGCAGGCTCGGCGACCGAGCTGGTTCTCCCAAAAGGAGTGGTTGGCGAGGTACGCGGGGAGCGGCTTGATGAAGTCGCGGTCGCGGATCCAGACGAGGTGCAGCTTGGAGTCCTCGGTCACGACGACGGTCCTGCGCTTCACCGCCTGCCGGTGCAGCGGCGATATGCTGCCGCTGTCCAGTTTCGACATCCACCAGAGGCGCGGCGCCATCCTGTCCTGCAGCGCCGAGACGAACTCCTGCGCGAGGAACTCGGCGAGGCCATGTTCGTCGGCCAGGGAGATGGCGGGGTATCCGGGTAGGTGTCCCGTGGACGTGCCAGACTCTGCTGCGTCGGAGACGAGCTCGTGTGACTGCTGAAATGGGGTTTTCATCCTGCCGAAACCCTGTAGTCGTCACGGCTATGGCGCCGAGCCGCTGTTTCTCGGGGGCTGTTTTCTTTCCTTTCAAATTCGTTCTGTCCAAGGTCGGCCCTGTCTGAGGTATGGATGGAGTAGGAGAGGCGGGGACTCACGCGATATCCAGTTGGTTGACCATGGGTAGGGCTTGCTTGCTTCCCGTTGCTCGTGTGCCGGCCAGTAGCAGAGCCTCGCTTTGCGGACTGCAGGCGGACTGCAAGGCAAATCGCTAAAGCACGAAAACCAGAACGCCTACGCATCTTCCGAGAGGCATCCTTGCAGCCCATTCGTATGGCTTCTCGTATGGACTTTCGTACGATGCTAATGAGCCCGGGCAGTGCCGAACGGAGAGCCGCCTTTCCAGATTGAGGATTGCTGATCTTCGAATCAGGAGGCAAGTGCCACCCAACCAGCTCGATGCAACCCAAGCCAATAAATGTGGTAGAAAAAAAGAAATCGTGTGCACAGCCGCATTTTGCCGTCCACCTACATAGGCACCTACCTAAGTACCAAGGTAGGCTGGCTGGCTCGCCGGCGGCAGGCAGTTTTGAGGAGGCTTTCATTTGCACGCCAGCTATTCTATCTCCTCCTCCGTCCACACTCTAGAAGTCTCACACCTTTCCCGCCATCCGTGGCCCCCGCAAAGAGCAGTCCTGTCAGAATCTTCCAAACCTCCGCTCGCCTCTTTCTGGCGGCGGCGGATTCGCCGCGGCCTCTCAACCGCTGCCGCCAGAGACGTACGACACAAAGAACATCTTCCGGGTCCAGAACATCCCGCACAATGTCTCCCTTGCTGAATTCCCGTCCTTCTTTTCGCCGCCGTGCGTCCTGAAGCCCGACGAGATCCATGTCCATTCGTTCTCCAGGGTCGACGCTGCCAGCCAGGAGTCGTCCATCACTGCCACGGTCACATTCTCCCGCAAACCTGGCTTTTGGGATGCCACCATGTGCCCGCAGACAAGGCGGATGCGCCGATCCATCCTGTTGCGCATGCCCTCCGGCCATGATCAAGTCCCTCTCAAGGTCGACCAGCAGCTCTTGGGCTTCACGCCGCTCACTCCGCTCGCCACCCAGCAAACACCAGATCGGAAAAGCATAGAGTACGCCACTCGTGTCGAGTACCAGTGACAGGCAGGATGTTTGCTGATTTGAAATTGCGTGGGCCAGCTGCATTGTGCTTCACCGCTTCGGCGCCCACGCCCTGTGCGCGTTTCAAGGCCGAGGTAGCCCAGACATCTGGATCAGAGAGTGGCTGCCGAACGACTTCCCGGGGCTCAACATCCTCACCTACAGATACGGAACACATTTCAACGATCCAAACTCCACCGGGGACATTTATGAGTGGGCAGAGGCGTTCCGCAGCGACTTGCGGGTATACCGCTCCCGGACCAAGGTTTGTTACTGGTCATCCATATTTGTCTCTCCGAAATATCTTGATGCTATTTCTTCTCTTATGCTTTGCGCCTCTTCTTCCTTTGCTTTTCGTCATGGCTAACAAGTGCGATGGCCACAGGGAAACGCGAGCTTCAAGCCCATTCTGTTCATCGCCCACAGCCTCGGAGGCTTGGTGTTCAAACATGCCATAGTCTCTATGGCCAACTCCACTAACTTCCCCGAAGATGGAAAGATCGTCAAGTGCATCCACGATGTCTTCTTCTTCGGCGTACCGAGCCAAGGCATGGACACCGAGGATATGGAGGTCATGGCCGAGGGGCTTCCGGCACGCATCATGGTCACCCTTCTCAATGGAAAGTACCTCCATCGCATGAGGCAGACTCTCAACCCCGATTTCGACCAAGCCTTCCCTTATAAAGACTCGATGATCTATCAGTTCTACGAGGCGCTCCCTACGACAGGGGTCACGATGGTGGGTGTTCTATGCTTGGCTGATCTCCATTACGCTTGCGGTTACTAATACTTTGCCCCCGTTTGCAACAGTCCGGGCAAGAGCGTGTGCTCGTGCCTCAGATCTCGGCTATTGGAAGGCACTGGGAGAACGGCAACGACTACAAGATGCCGATCGAGGGAGATCACCGGACGCTAGTCAAGTTCTCGCGTGCCGATACTTCCCAATACGAGAGAGTCAAGGGGGTCTTTGAGGCTAGAATGGAGAGGAATCCCTGGGAAACAGTCCTTCGCCGTTTCTCTTGGGGTCTGAGAGACGTCCCGCCGGGTAAGCCCAGCCCAGATTCCGCTAGGTATATGACGGTGACCCAGATTCACGGCAGGATATCCCTACCCTCTTGGAAGTATAAATGTCGTAGCTAACCCCGCCCCGCGCCGACCAGAGAAGCAAAGGCGAGCGATGTTGGAGTTGGCTGGCCACAGTCGATCCCTCTGACATCCACCGCAGATCCCTCGACCTTCGAGAGGGCCATACCTGCCAATGGGTCTTTCGCTGAGAAGAGTGGCGTCGCTGGTCGTCACCCGATATATCCCCTTAGGCAAGGCGGCTCTTGTGGATTTGGGGCATCCCTGGGGCAGGGAAAACCATATTGGCATCTTCAGCCATCGGCAATCTCGAGTAGCTCCAGAGCAGCGACGCCCTGTGCGGTGTTACCTACTACTACCGCACGCACGCCAGGTCCACAGGGAACGACGTCGAGTGCTTCATCGGATGGATGACATCCCGACTCGGCTATCAAGCGAGCCTCTTCGTGCCCGCAGCCGTCGAACGCAGCTATTCCCGCGGTGCATGGCCCACAATCAAGGAGATGTTGGAGTCGCTGCGGGAGACATGCCAGAGCTTCAGCAGAGTCTTCGTCATTGTCGACGGCTTGGACGAGTCGCACTCACGCCCCGAGTTCCTTCGTCGTCTCAAACGCATGATCTCGGCCGACGGGCCCGAGAACCTCCGCCTTTTGGTCACCAGGAGAGACGAGCAGGACATCCGCGATACACTCCAGCCCGTGGCGGCTACGACTTCGATGTCAAACAGAGTCGTCGATGAGGATATCGGCAAATTTATCCGGAGCCAGCTGAGTGAGGGCTCGGTATTTGCCAGATGGCCTACTCCTCTTCTCCAGAAGGTGGAAGAGAAGCTGAGGACGGGTGCCAAGGGAATGCTCCGCTGGGCGGCATGCCAGCTCGAGATGCTCAGCACGCAGAATCACGAGACAGAGGCTTGTGTCCTTGAAGCGCTCAACTCTCTTCCCGAAACTCCGGACAAAACCTATGAGGCTGTCTTGGCAAAGGTCCCGCCACAACACCAGAAGAAAGTCCAGCTTGCCCTATGCAGGATCGCTGCAGACGAGTGGTACCGTTGGTATGCCGGTCGCGATAGCGACGACTTCCTAGCAGCAATACTGTTGGATACCACAGCCAACTCTAATCACCCAAACAACCGGTTATTCACTCTCGACAACTTGAAAGCGATTTGTTCATGCCTGATCACAATACGCAGAGATTCCGTCGAGTTTTCTCACTACACCGTGAATGAGTTTCTTCTTTCCACCCGCATCCTGGGCGGCCCAGCCAGCGCTTTCCATATGACTGAGGACTGGGCGTTGGTGATCTCGCTCAAAGCAGATCTCACAGCAATCGCCACCACCAGCTTGGGAGGCCCACGGCACTTGGCTAAAATGAACCTCTGTCGGTTCCAACCGTGTCTAGAGAGGTTGCACTCAAGATTGTCGCGTTATGACGCTTTCCGCCGCATTCAGAAACCGAAGCTGTGGACTCTCTGCTTCTTAAAATCTGCTCAGCTACAAGCACCATACCGGTGCATCTAGAGAATTGTTACAAGGGCACTGGCGGCCTGGAAACTTTCAAGATCATTCGAGGAAGCGGAACCCGCGGGCCAGCAGAGACATGGGCGAGGATGGTGATGCTACGAGCCCCTGAGGCCGCTATGCGATACTTGCAGGCCCTTCCTCCGGACGAGCTCGCCGCCGCCAGCTCCGCAAGAGTTCGGATCGGTCTAGTCCCGGACTGCTCGCTCGTCGACATCGTCGCCATGCATATCCGACCCGAGCGCATCGTTCAGTCCAAGCTCGTCACACGGTTAATAGACCTGGGCATACGACCTGACAATAAGATGATTTTTCTTCCTGGGATACAATTACAAGACGGATGCCTCATGGCAGTCTGCTCTCGTTGAAATTACTTCCAGCCTGCTCAGATTTGGCGTAGACCCAAATCCCGACAACGTACCGTGGACCCCATTGCAAAGAGCCATATGGCATGGCAATGGAGAACTGACTTGGCTCTTCTTGGACGCAGGTGCAAACCCATTGGCGGTCGGTGACCTCCATTATCCGTCTCGAGGTTTCAACGCTGAGCACACCTGCTTGTGCCCAATTGAGTTGGAAAAGAAAATGCGAGGAGCTGAAAAGTTCCAGTTTTACACATGGGTCTACGGAGAGCCTGGACGGCGCGATCTGTTCATCGAACGAGGGTTTGAACTCTTAGACGATGTTCCCGAAGAGCCCGAAGTCGAGTATTGGGATGATCCATTCGGGGATGATTTGGTAAACGCCCCAGAAGGTACCGAGGGTTGGGATGATTTAGTAGACGCCCCAGAAGGCTCGGAAGGCTGGGATGATTTATGGCGGTATCGGAAAGACTGAGGTGGGGGAAAAGAGTACATCACCATAATATAAAAAATTGTTCGAATATAATACAATTTATCGAAAATAAACACGTACGACCTTGGCAGTTTCTTCTACAATTTAAGGCACGGATATTGCTTTAAAAAAAAATAAAAAGTTATACCGTTCGCCAAAATCTGCTCTAGGGCAGGAATATCGTTGAGCATCCGGTGTATCTAGAGCTCAGCCCAAAAATGCCTACTACCCGTATCCAGTTGATGGAGCCACGCACTAACATTCAGCTTACGTGGGCTTCCCACGCTCCGCAAAGATCTCGACGAGCCTAGCCGCCCACCGCTCCGGCTGCGCGACGCAGCCGATGTGTCCCACCGGCATCCCCTCGGCTACAGCAACCCCAACACTCCCTACCAGGTTGTCTGTCATGGTGGTCGCGGGCGGCTCGTGTGGGAACGAGCAGGTCGACGCCGTCCGGGTGGCGCGACAGAAGGTCGAGCGCCACGATGGCGTCGGAGCTGGTGCCCAAGATGAGCGCCGCAGGCGCGTTGGAGGGCGACGACATGTGGGCGATCAAGGAGGCGAGAGCAAGCTGTGTGTACATGTAGTGCTGTTGCCTCCAAGGAAGGCATCATGTATGGATGGCTCAAGGGATATCTGTCTATCTACATAACTGCTCCTACAGGAGCCGTTTCGGCCGAGATGATGACGAGTTTGGTCGTGCTGGATATCCTTCACTGTAAGATGTTTGTTCGGAGAAGGCGTCTAACAATTATTTACAGGGTATGTAACGGCGATAACCTCAATGGGTAGAGCAGGTAAATCACTCCTTGCCTAAGCCATCAAGCCCACGGAAGCAATTCACTTCTACACAGAAGTGCCGTCCTCACCAAAGTTCTCTGCAAGGCAGCCGAAGGCGAGGGCCTACAGTTTGCCGTACGTATACTTGCGGTTAGTCCCACAATGAGAAGAAGAATCAAGCACAGCCGGTGACGTGAGTCTTCGCCGCGGCAGATACTCACCTGCTCAGCCGTGGCTCGGCTGCTGTCATATCTGACAAGCGATTTTATCAGCTCGGCAAAGTCCGGCTCGATGCCCTGCAGGACCTCAGCCCATGGCCTGCCCTCGAAGGCACGGTACATGTCGAAGGGCGGCGTCCGGAACCGGGTCGCCTCGGGCCAGGACTCCCTGGTGGGGCTGCCTATGGTCTTGAATATGCTCAAGATTAAGCCGAGCTGGCTGCCGTCCTCGTGCGCCGGCCGCGACTCGAACAGGGGACGCGGCGGCTGGCGGCAGCACTCTGCCAGCAGCGCGCCGGCGCCCCACATATCGACGGCGGGACCATAGGCGCAGTCGCCAAAGAGGACCTCGGGCGCGCGGTAGGGGCCCGTGCCGATGTCGAGAATCTTGGCATTGGCCGGCTCAGGGGCGATGGCGGCCGCCGGGGACAGGCGCGGGTGCCACGAGGAACCAAAGTCGGAGAGGTAGGCGGGTCCGTCGGGCGACTCCAGCAGGACGGCGGATGGCTTGATGTCGCGGTGAATGATGCCCTCGGCGTGGATATCCCGCAGCGCCGTGAAGAGATGGCGGAAGTGCGAGCGGACTTGGGCGGCGGTGAGCCCGCCACGTTCCAGGAGGGCGTCGAGGGTAAGGGGCATGTAAGGGAAGACCAGGACGAGACGCTGCTCCTGGTCGCGAAAGGTCTCGAGGAGAGGGATGCAGGGTTCGTGGAGGCCTTGGAGGATCTTGGTCTCGCGCACGGGGTCATGAGGGGCGATGTTGTGTGTCTCAACAATGACCTTGAGGGCTATGGCCTCAGAGCGGTAGACTTCCGCAGTGACCCCGCTGCCGATATAGTGGCAGTCATGATACTTACCAATCCTGGTTCCCAGCGTGACATCACCATGGGCTCCAGCCTGGCCTCCATCTCCTGCGTGGCTAGCCTTGGCCTCCGTCTCTTTACAAGGCTTGGCTTTGTCTGCTTGTAGACTTGGGGGCCGTTCGCAAGCGCTTTCATACTCGGCCTGTGGAGTGCTGATCAGCACATAAAACATGCCAGCGAAAGAAATGTCTATGTCCAAGCAAAAAGGGAGGATATACCAAAGATGTGGCGCCGGTATATGCCTCCTTTTCAGCAGTAAAAGCGTCTATTCGCCGTGGGCCGTTGCCCTGGTCATCCAGAAGCCGTTGTCTGGCAGGAAATATCTGAGTTAGGGAAAGCTGTTGGCTGGAAAGTGATGGTTTTCGGGGGTCATCATGCATTTTCTGGATGTTGTCGTATCTGGCCGTCGCCGTCAGGGAGGCTCTCCAGTCGGGCGCTGCCGACATGGCTGCCCTTCAGCCGCGCTGGTGTGAATTCCGTTGAGGTGAGTGGAATAGACGATAGGTCCATCGCTTGAACGAAAAGTGGGGATTTCAATGTCGACGGTCGGCCGAGAACGCCACGCAAAAAGTCAGCACTGATGAAAACGACGTTGGTGGTCAGCCGTCGATGCCTGCCCCATCGAGCGCCGTCTGCACATCTGGTGCTCCACCGCAGAAATGAGACGACGCTCCTTGGTTGCAGGTGATCCGGGCGGGGAACAGAACTTCAAGATCCAACCCAGCTGGGACTCGGAGGTCTGTGTGGGGCCCCATCCCAGCACACGCGGCAGCACCCACCAACCAGAGCCGGGCCGCCATTAGGACTGGGGTTGGTGGTTGGCGGAGTGAGCAAGGTGAGGTAATCGCTGGGGGCGGCCTGGCTGCGCTGTGCTGCCGATTTCTTCAGCTAGCCTTTTCTAGCTGTGGCATCATCACATCAATATCAGCCCAACCAGACTAAAAAAATAATAATAACCACCGTTCCCACGCGCCAGAACGGGACTGCTGTGTGACGGCGACAGTATCATCATCGCCCTCCTCGCCACGCTCAGTCGATGCGGCAATTGGCACCCTCGCCCGTCGCCCCGTCGGACTGGCACCGCCCCCGTGCTATTATGCCATAGGTCGCCTGCCCCGACCGTCGTCCGAGTCTCCCGCCTGCCTGCGTGTTTGCGCCGCCGAGCCCTCCCGTCGCCATGGAGGACCTCTCCCGATCCGAGTACCCGGCCATGCTGGTACGCTCCCCCACGCTCTATCCTGGCCTCACGGCTGCCCTCATCGAGCTAACGGTTGTTTACCCTCGCGCACAGGCACATCTGCAGCCGTCGCAAGCAACACAGGCCCTGGTCGATCGAGTAAAACGGATCAACAAGATCAACAACGAGGTCGCCGACTGGCTCCAGGTAATGACATCCGGCAAACATGGTCCCCGCGACGGGAACTAGCCCGACGGCTAAACCATTGCGGTTGCTGCAGGAACGCCACAGAATCGAAGAGCAATATGTCGCCGGTCTGCGCAAGCTCATGACCTTCAAGGTGCCCAACAGCGCATCCGAGCTCGGGTACGATCAAGCAACCTGTTATTCCGTCGCAGCCGGGCCGCAATCCGAGAAGCTAACGGGCCTTGTCGTTCTCCAACCAACAGAGTCTTCCAGTCGCCGTGGGACAAGGTCATCCAGTCGGTCGAGTCGATAGCATCCTCTCACCAGATGTACGCGATGCGCGTCGCAAAGGACGTCGAACAGCCGCTGCGCAACTTCCATACCCGGAAAGAGGTGGTGGGCATGCAGACCTTTATCTCCAACCTGCAGAGCATGGCCAAGGAACTCGATGAGGCCCAGCATGCCGCCGACAAGCAGAATAAGAAGGCCGGCAAGATCAGCGCCCAAAAACTCGACGCTGCCAACTCGAGGCTCGAGATTGCGGCCCAGCAGTGGGAAGCCCAGGCCCCCTTCATCTTCGAGTCACTCCAGGCCCTCGACGAGCAGCGGACCAACCACCTCCGCGATGTCCTGACCCAGCTGCAGACCCACGAAGTCGACCAAGCCAGCCGCACCCAGGCCTCGGCCGAGGAGGTCCTGAACCTGACCCTGGAGATCAGTACAGCCGCCGAGATAGAGAGCTTCGCCCACCGGACGACGTCTGGAAAACCCAAACTTGAGAAGCGGACGGTGGCCCCAGCTCGGCTGTCAACCTCGGCCGCTGGTTCCATTATCAGGCCCCAGAGCAGCGCCGGTTTTGGCCTCGACGAGAATACGCCTAGCGAGCACTCGGGCGATAGGATCGAGACCGTGCACACAGGTTTGTGGTCGAGAGACTCGAGGCTGCTGCAGTGAGTTATTGGTTGTGCTGACTGAATGCCATCAGAGTCGAAACTGCGCAGTCGTATCGGCACCATGCTCGGTCGGCGTCGCCAGAGCATACACGGCGGGTTTGGCCAGCTGTCGCCGCAAAAGAACTCGGGGCCCTTCAGCCGTGGTCTAAGCAGCAGCCATGGCCAGAGGTTGTCGCCACGTGCCTCGATGCATAACCTACCCGATACCAATCGCCTGTCCTCGCTCGTCGAGTCGCCGAATTCCCCGACCATCCCAGCTGTACCGCCTTTGCCAGAGACCAAGGCAAATGGCGTGAGCCCGGCTGCCGGCACAGACGCCGAGAAGCCGATAGAAGACGGTGCGGCTCCCACGGAAAACGCGCCCGTTCCTCTCACCAACGGCGAGGTAGACGAAATATTTGGTGCAGCAGCTCCACAGCAGTCTACCGCCCAGACGGCGGGTGACGAGGGCGGGTCCCATGGGGGTAAGGACCCGGAAGGCTATACCGTCCCGGCCGCCATGAATGATCCCATCTCTCAAGCTCAGCGGGAGGCCGCGGCAAGCGGGGAGGAGCCGGACCAGTTCTTCCGACTCAACATTCAGAAGGAGCCTGTGGCGGAGGAGGATGCCGACGCCCAGAAAGCAGCCATCTCCAGCGTGACAAGCACACTCTCTGCCTCCATGCCTTTACGTAAAGGCGGCACCGTCCGCGGACGGAGAGAAGTGCGCAACACGGTATACATGCCCATGCCGACACAGGCGCCGCTCGAGCCCATCCAGAGCCCCACCGAGAACAGCGCGATTCCGCCCGCGCCAGCCCTGTCTACCCACGTCGCCAACAAGCCGTCAACATCCGCCACCCTGGCAACCGAGACCAGCATCGGCGGGACGTCAGACACGCAGTCGCTCCGCTCCGCCGCTTCCACGGTCCAGAGAAGTCAACCCCTAAACAAGTATCCGGAAATGAAAGCGCAGGGCCTCAACTCCTGCATTATTGAGACGGTGTCGGCGACTTGCAAGGCCGGCGGAATCACGTCCGTCGAGGTCGAGAGCATGAGGGAGATCGCCATGTGTTACAACAGCGCTCCCGAGTCTGCTTCACGACGTAAGATTGACTCCTCCACGTTTCTGAAGTAATGAATGCCCATTAACACGTCGTTTGCCTGAGCAGACACTGAAACCGTCCGCATAAACAATTTCCCCCTCCTCCGCGCCATCGAGCCCAATCGCATCTTTGTCTCCGACACGGGCCACGCCGACGAGTTCACGCTCGACACCTCGCACCTCGCCGAGACCTCTACCGCTTTCACATACCAGCCACACAGTAATTCGAGCGATGTCACTGCTCCCGCCCCTCCATGTCCCTTGATACTTGTGCCTGTACGGCATGCACCGAAGAATGCGACTGGTGTCGGGTCGCTCAAAGTGGGCGTGTTTATTCGCCTGAACCCGGCTGCGCTTCCCGCCTCGTCGGGTAAAACCGATGTTGCACCGCTGCCGCCCCCTCTCCGCAATGTAACCTTCGTCGTTACCTACAAGGGCAAGGCCAAGCTTGCCCGGGCCAAGCTTGACAGGGGCAGCCGTCTTGACTGCGGATTGGACCACGAAAATGGCCAGGCGTACTATACACCCCTCGAATTGATCCTCCCCGCCCCCCCGAGGGACGGCGAGCCCAAATGGTCCAAGTATGTCTGCCAAATCTTCCCCGACGGGGAGGACGCAGACTTGAAACTTGGCCACGTCGAGGCACGGTGGGAGTACGAGCGCAAGGAAGACGAAACAGCAGGCGCTTGCGTCTCCCTCTCGCGGCTGCTCGAGGACAAGGGCAAGGGCAAGGCCGTTGAGGAGGCCGACGCCGACACCGACCCCTTCTCGGACGACAACCCCATCAGCCCCCGCCCCGACGACAGACGCTGGGAGGCCGTGCCGCTCATTGTCCGCAGACAGTACGAGGTGAAGGCTGATATTATGGAGGAGGCTGACATTCTGGGGGGGCTAAAATGAGCAAAGGGCGCAGGTTTGGTGAGGTGTGGTGTGGTGTGGTGCTCAAAGAGGGAGCTAAAGGTGGGTCTCAGGGGCCACTCGCCGCACGACCTCCTTTGTTTTTATGGGTACCCGAAAGCTTTCGAGATGATACGTATTTTTTGCGACATACCCTGTTTGTATTTGGCTAACAACATTTGTCATTGCTTCGTTCATATTCTCTTTTGTTGCTAATTTTTCTTCTCCCCTTCATTCCCCTCTGATTCTCTCTGGGCCCCGTCGTGCAGTATAGCTTTTCTTTTCTTTTTTTTTTTTTTCGTTCATGGCCCTGGCAAACTCTTTGGTTTATGTCGGGTTTTGCGCTATACCCCTGGGAGGAGGAGATCTGCGAAAGGCGAGAGGGGTAGCGCTAGAGCGGTTTGATGTCCCTTTTGTCTTGTCCTTTGTTATTTATTGTATATCGTGTGTATTTAAAGTGTGTGTAAGTGTGAGTGTGCCGAACATAAAAAAAAGGGGAGGCCTGCTCGGTTGTCTTGTTTGAGGACCAGCGCGTGGTAGCATAACAAAAGGCCGCACGACCCCTGCATGTTGACTTTTTTTTGCTTGTCGTTTCCTTTGTGCTCAGTTGGTGGACAGCGTATTATAGGTATTTCTTTTTTTTTTTTTTTTTTTTTTTTTAACAAGCTATCATGGATATAAACCATACGTCGTTGTGGTAATATGTTGCAAGAGGACGCCATTCGCCATTCACCACTATACCTACATAAGCTTGTTTTGTACTTGCGTGTGTAGGTAGGTAGGTAGGTGTAGATGCCCGCATACAAAGCCAACCCAAACCAGAGAGGATGGACAAAGGCATGTTTCCAGTGGGAAACAACCAGGACCGAAATAAAATGAAAACCTCACAAGTGTTTCCGATAGGGAATCGGCCAACAATCTGTATCAAGCTATTTACAACAGCAAGTGCAATGCATTAGAATAAGACGCAGATGGCAAAAATCTAGACCTCGTCGGCGATTGGAACAAAAAAAAAAAAAAAAAAAAAAAAAAAAAAAAAACCC
>PYSS01000109.1:97587-119775 GCA_003049465.1 Magnaporthiopsis rhizophila
GCCTCGAAGACTTGGAGTGCTCCTCATAAAACTCTAACGTGAGAGCGGCTAGAAACCCAGGGATGCACCCCTTCTCGCGGACCCAGAAGCGGATCTGGTCGTCGATCCGCTGGGCAAACGCGCTCCGCGGCCCACCACCGACCTTCATGGTGCCCCTCTCGCCGTCAAACACGATGCTGTTCTCGTGCTCGTCCGAGGCCGAAGGGTGGTAGACACTCTCGACGCGCATCTTGCCGTTGGGGATGAAGGTGACGGTCCAGCCGAGGGTGCTGAAGATGGCCTCCTTGAACTCGGCGCTCTTGGCCGCCCAGACCTCCTTGAGGCGCTTGCTGGTCTTGTGGGCCGACGCCGCCTCGGCCTTTGCGTCCTCGACCTCGCGCCGGGCCGCGTCCAGGGCCGAGAGCGGGACGGTGCGGAACGACGACGCGGCGCCCTTGCGCGCCACGTGCTCGAGCAGCTCGGCGTTCTCGCGCTCGAGCGCCCGCAGCCGCGACGCCTTGACGGCCTCGTGGTCCGACGTCGGGTTGGACCGGAGCGAGAGCACGCGCACGCGCGACGACTCCTTGGCCGTCGACACCTGCGTCTTGGCCACCCGGAGCTCCTTCTCGGCGAGCCGGTGCACCTTCTGCAGCGCCGACAGCTCCTCCTGCAGCTTGCGGTTCTTGCGTGCCAGCTGTCCGAGCTGCTCCGACTGAACGGCAGAAGACACGTGGTTTTCGTCGCTCTCGCGCGGGCGCTTGGTCCCAGCAGCCACCGCCGCTGCTGCCGCCGCCGAGGACGCTGAGGACTCGAGAGAGGACATCTCCTGGTGCAGGCTTTGCACCTCGGCCTTGTACTTATCGACAAGGTCTTCGAGCTGCTGGACGCGCTCCGCCTTTGCTTGGTCGAAGTTCTCAGGCTGGAAGGCGATATCTTCGGTATCAAACGTCTTGAGCTGGGCGCGCAGGTACTCGATCTCCTTGACCGCGAGGGCGCGCTGGCGCTCCAGCCGAAGACGGCCCTTGTCTGCCGGGCCCGCCGGTTCCGCGCGGGGTATGGACTTGAGCTTCTCCAGCTCGGCGCTCAGCTCGGCCTTCTCCTCCTCGAGCTGCCTTATCATGTCCTCCCTCTGTCCAAGCTCAGGCTCCAGGGAACCCAGCTTCTCCATCAGAGAGGCCGAGTTCAGCCTCGCCTGCACCAATGCGCGGGCGACGGCCTCGGGCGAGTCGAGCTCAGATTGGTCGTCGGCAGATATGGCCTCGTTCTGCAGGAAGGCAGTCCAGGCGCTCCGTTCGTCCTCGAGCCTTTGGCGCTGTATCCTCGCCTCGTCGAGCTCGGCCTCCAGGTTGGCGGCGAGCTCGAGCCGGCGCTGCAATGATCGTTTCTCCTCCTCGACGACCTCGATGGCCCTGCGCGCCTGCCGCAGGCGCTTGAGCTCCGTCAGCTGGTCGCGGTTCGTGGCCTCGAGGGCCCGGATGTGCTGGACCTGTTCTGTCAGCTCGCGGCGGATGACGGCCATGGTCTCGGCGTCTCCGGTTTGCGCCTTGAGCCGGAGCACGTCGGCCTCGAGCTGCCCGATGGTGGCGTCCCTCTCGGCGAGTTGTGTCCTGGCCTTGGCCAGCGCCGCCTCACGCTCCTCGGCCTCTTCGGCTTGCTCGCTAGCCATCCTCTGTGCGTTCTCGGCCTGCTTGCGTAGCTCCATCGTCTTGCGCTCAGCCATGCGCGCCTCTCCATCACGCGCGGTGCTTAGATCCTGCAGCTGCTCGCGCAGTAATCTAGCCTCATCTTCGGCCTCGCGCGCGCGCTTCTCGAGCGCCCTAGTCTTGTCGTCCCCATCGGACCTCAGGCTGTCAAGCTCCTCTTGTAGAGCTTCGGCGGACCTCTGGGCTGTGTCGCGTTCGGCTTCGGCGGCCTGTTTGAGCTTAAAGTCCTCCTCCGCACGGCGGCGGGCGTCGCGCAGCTCTGAGTCGTGCTGCAGCCGCAGCATCTCCTTCTCCTGGTCGTAGGCCGAGACGCGGTAGTTGAGTGCGCCGACCTCGGCCTTGAGCTCCTCGATCCGACGCCGCTGCGTCTCATACTCCTCAGCATCCGGGGGAGCCATGTTTTCTTTGCTGCTCTCGCGGGATGCGACGCGCTGTGATACAGGATAGTCGCCGCCGCCGCCGCCTCCTTCTCCGCCACAGTCGCTTCGTCGGGGTCGGCCAGCGCCTGGTGCACTTGGTACGGTCGTCTCGCCGGTCAAGAAATTATACGTTGGCTGCTGGCTGGATGTGGCTCTCATAGAGGATCCAAACTGACACCGTGGGTGTGAAGAAAGTCAGCCAAATGCGGACCCTGGCCTGGTTTCATTTGCGATTGTTTATGCTGAGAACTTAGAAGCGGATCCTGTTTTCCTTTTAGCTTACCCTGCTGCTCTGCCATACCTGCGGACGCGGAGGTCCAGCGATTCCAGTGCTCGCTCGAAAGCGCCTTGCGCTCGAAATGCTCGACCTTATCCCCGGCGACCCGTCCTGTTGCTGTTTTTGGGGCGTGTGCGCCCTCATCGTGGTGGTTGACGATGAGACGACGCGTGGTGTCCACGACCGTCGCGCCATGCTTCAATTGGCAGCTAGCGGAACCCGTCTTGTGGTGTGGGTCTCGGTGCGTCAGCACGTGACGAGCGGCATGCAACGGTTTGGTTCCCTGGTTCAGCAGGTGCAGATGATGCGGTTCCAACGGTGATGGCCAAAAACCAACTCTAACTCAAAAGTCTGCCTCACTAAGTCGAGACTGTTCATATACCGTTGGATGCCCGTAAAGCACGGATTTTGCAGACAATACGAACAACTTGTATGCTTCCCAAACAGTACGACGAGTTGCTGGTTCTTTGTCCGTTTCGGCGTTTGCGGGCTGCAAGCGGTTGTCGTCGGAATGGAACGGTTCACAGACGGCATTACGTCAGGCCTCAAAACTAACCTGCATCCGTGCCTTCTACATAGATGGATGTCATTCACTGCTTTTGCTTTGCATACGTATAGAAAAAGTCGTTTGATTGTTCTAACCGGTTTGAGGCGGGTATGCTACAGTTGGAATGACCGGCAGTGATTAAGCTTTCTCTGGGCTACTACAGTACACCCCTCACATCGCCCGCCCCTCGTGTCCCTCTGAGCTACGAATGACGCTCATGTGCTCCTTCCTGCAAATGCGGTTACATAGATGCATATGAAGCGTACGGCAGCGCACGGGCTGGCCAGCCCACCAATCGAAATATCATCCCTTAGCATTTCTTTGCCTGGGAGTTTCCCTCTGTCTTCCGTCTTTCTACCTCAAGATATCAATGCCTCGCTCGCTTAAAGCCCTCGGCAGCCCGCAGTGTCGTTGATGGTTCGGCGGCGGATCGGTAGGACTTATCAGGGGCACACCCACCCAAACCCCTGCGTCACAGCTCCACTGACACGCCGTGTCCGCTAGCCCAGCTCGATCCTGCCAAGCTTGGTTTCAGCCGAGCTTGCAATTGACCTTGAGCTCCTTTTCCCGCCAGCCGCTTGCATCCTTTGCGACGAACTGCCGACAACCTTTGCGACACCAGCACTGAGCCCGGAAACCGTTCCTTAGCTGTCGCCCTGGTCTCCTCAAGGCCTCTCATTTTGTTCGCATACCATTGAGGGCGGTGTGGCCGGACCTCGAGATGTTATCAGTCTTGCGCCGGAAGGTAAGCTTGCCCTTATGCCACCACGCGAAGACGTCATAGTGCAAACCTGACCCTTTTCGACCGCAACCACCAGGGCGCCCTCTTCCTTCCACGCGCAAAGACAGCGTCGCCAATATCCGCTTCCGTACTTTCGAGCCTCTCACGTTTCCGCATCCATCCCCTCCTCGATGGCTGGCGCCCACTCCCCGCATCCACATCTCGACCCTCCTCTACTTCAACCAGCGACAATAAGCAGACCGACAACCAAGCCGGCCTTTCCGACAACACGCGCTCACTCGTGAACGAGCAAACACTAGACTGGGAAGATAAGATCGACTACCAGCATGTCGACAAGTTCAGCGATTTGCCATACCGACACCTCGGGTACAACCAGCATATGATCATCAACGCCGAGTTCAAAAAGGCTCTAGGAGATATCGTGAAGTCTTTTCAAGCGCCTATCATATACGCGTTCGCGTACGGATCGGGCGTCTTTCCCCAGTCCAAGCTCATCGGCCGCGCACCAAGCGAGGAGCTCGTCCACTCAGTGCATCCCGATCCCGATCCAGCCATCGTGCGTGCACAAGGGGAAAAACCTAAGATGATTGACTTCATCTTTGGAGTGTCACATACGCAGCACTGGCACTCCCTCAACATACGGCAAAACCGCCACCACTACAGCGGTATTGCCAGCTTCGGCTCCGGCCTCGTGAGCAGGATCCAGGATCGGTACGGGGCGGGCGTCTATTTCAACCCTTACGTTCAGGTCAAGGGCGTCCTCGTTAAGTACGGTGTCGTCAACATCGACACCCTGTGCCGTGACTTGCTCGAGTGGGACACTCTGTACCTTGCTGGCAGGCTACACAAGCCGGTAAAGATCATCCGAGACAATGCGCGTGTCCGCATTGCGAACCAGACAAACCTGCTCGCCGCCATCCGCACCGCCCTTCTGATGCTCCCAGAGGAGTTCACCGAGCGCGAGCTCTACTCGACTATTGCTGGGCTCAGCTACCTGGGCGACCCGCGCATGCGCTTCCCGACCGAGAACCCGCGCAAGGTGGCCAACATCGTGGGCCATAACGCCATCCATTTCCGAAACCTTTATGCCCCGCTTGTTCAGGTGCTCCCCAACGTGAACTTTGCCGAAGCCGAGGACCCTAGCTCTGCACCTGCCGAGCATGATCTGGTTCTGCGCCAAACCATGTCAGACGCGACGAGGGGCAACATGGTACGACGCCTGCCGCGGCAGTTCCGTTCGCGGGTGTACTTCGAGTACCAAAAGAAGTGGAAGATCTCGCGGGCCGACTTTGACCGTGTGACGGAGAACCTACAGACGGAGGAGGGCGGCATCTCTTTCGGCGCCAGGACGGGCGGCGAGTTCGACCAACGCATCGCCAAAGCGAACGCGGCCGAGCGCCGAGAAATCATGCGCGGGGCCATCGAAAGAACAACCTCGTGGCCAAGCACCGTTCAGGCGATCAAGGGAGTCGCCATGTCGGGGGTGTCCCGCTCCCTGCGGTACCTCGGCGAAAAAATTGACAAGTATCGAGAGGGCAAGAAGCAAGACCCTCCCGAGCACTCCGGAGATGCCGATCCAGATGGCGACGCCGGCGACCGCAAGATAAACGCGGGGTCGAGCACCGAGCCCAAGACCGACGCGAACACGGACGACGGCGGCGAGAAGCCCAAAAGACCATGATTAATCTTTCTTTTATTTTTTATTTTATTTTATTTTATTCTCTATCGATTTCAACCTTGGTCGTTTCATATTACAGGGTTTCGTTCTCTCTTTGGAAATGGGAATAGACAAGCGGCAACTGCATATTATCGGAGTTTGGGGATGAGTTTACAATCATGATTCTTTTTGCGGCCTGCCGGTTTGCCCGGTGGCTGCGGATTCTGAGCTTCTGTTTTTGCGTCTTCTTCAGATTTTGTGTTTCTTCCGGCTTTATCTTTGGGCCCATGCCCTCGAGCCACTGTGGCACATGCCAGGCACGGCAGCTCAGCACCGCTCGATCTCATCGAGCCCCGATCTTCGGTCGAACAATACGACGCTTCTTCCGAGGCCCAAGTGTGGGTCTCACGATCTATTCCTCAGCTGTGGATCGACGTACCATATCGGCTTCCGAGCCGGACTGATGCGACCATTCGAGGCCTTGCTAGGGTACGAGAGAGTTTCTGGCCAGTCCGAGCGCTGGGCTGGTTCTAAAATAGGGCGAAAGCATCCCACGTCGGTGCTGTCGACCATCTCATCTCTTCGGCAGATATCTACCTCACCCATCTCGGGTGTTCGTGGCTGTCGCGTTGATCAACGTTATTGGGTGAGAACAGTAGATTCTCGTATTATCTAGGTATCTAGGTAAATCCGGTCTAAAAAAAAAAAAAAAACAAGAACAGAGGGGAGATTCCTGTGTACGAACCTTTTCAGATATAGCCTCACACCGTCGGCTGAAAAAGGGGCATCGTACGAAGCAAGTCCCTGTTTCGGTCCTTGCTTTGTCAGATGCCAAACCTCCGTACATGAACTTGGTGAGTCGGTGATTTCCGTGGCGGATCCTCCATACTGGGAAGCCCGTGGCTTCCGTCCCGGAGGCTCCTGGCCTTGGCATCACGTATATACTGCCTAGGTAGGTAGCCTCGTGCGACTCATGACTGCCTTTCCGGGGTCGAGTTTTTTTTTTTTTCACTTTTTGCTGCGCGGGGGGCAAACACAAAAATGGGTTTGAATGGAAGTGAGTAAAATAATCTTTATGGTCCCTGAAACCGGCGTCAAGCCACTCCAAAAGCAGTTAGACCAATGCTTCAACTTCGAGTGAACGCGGTATCTGAACAATCCTGTGTGGTGTATCGATCGAGTTAGCGGACGGGAGGGAAAGGAGACAGATCACCAGACGGACGGGTCGATTGTGTAGGCACCTAACCCTAACAAGGCAGGAGTTACTACTGGCAGTTCCATGTCATGCCGGCTGCTTCTCACTTCCTTACCACAATTCCGGCACCCTTCCTGGTCCCGAGCCCAACGGCTCGTCACGGAATCAAGAGCAACACGCAAGCCCGACAAAACCGCCGCCATCTGCCAAAATGGTCCTCCTGCAGCACCATGCGGCAGGCTCCATGTCCCGTTCGGCCGAGCCTCCGGCTAGCAAATGCGGGTATGTGCACATTTTAGTGCAATCTTGGCCAATCACGCCCCTACTTATCTACGGCCCAACGAGGGACCGCGGGGTAAGTTGCCGTCGTCAACTGGCGGGCGTTCTTGGGCCGTGGATAAGTGGCCCGGGGGGCATGGGAACGGCTGTAACCGAGTCCTGTGAATGGGATCATCGTTCGCCGGCAACAGGTGACGACACTCCACACCACCTTGCGGGCCCAGCCGAGCATGCAGTCGATATCTGCGACGCCCTTGTACTGTCGCAGCGACATTCCTTTTGTTTCCAAACGAAATACAACTAAACAGACCCCCTCTCTCTCCCATCCCCGCCGGATACTCATCATCCTATCGTTTCGATAACCTTCCGCTACAAACACTCCCCACAAGCACAATATCTAAAATATCATAGAGACGCCCGAGGCAAAATGAACAGCCCGGAAGGCGCTTCATGCTACACTGCGTCCACCATGACCAATGTTGCGGTGTTGGTTACAGACGCTGGAGAGCTGCCCCGCCCTGACTACGAGGTGATGCTCCCATCAGTCAGGTTCCAGCGCGCCTCGGCCGACCGCAGAATCTTGTGGGATCTGTTTGATCGGAACAGTTCCATCGGCTATCTCAACATGGCCATCGAGGCCGGGCAAGTTGCCGTCGACACTGCAGACGGGGCCGGCGCCCTCCGAGTACGCCCAAGCAAATGCACACCTCATCCTTGCGATGCTCCTTGGGAAGAGGTCCTTTGCAAGCCAAAAGAACAATCTTGTCCACCTTCAAGCAGCCATTGGGGACTGCGAAAGCATCTGCGACGAGAGCGAGGCTGGGGCCATGGTTTTCGGTTCGACGAGCTGCACGTACGGGCCGACATCGACCGGGCCCTCCAGGCCGGGGCGAATGCACTCAATGCCCTACCGCGTGAACACCCCTCCACGCCAAGCCGCCTTGCAAAACATTGCAGAACAGTATTTCAAGCGATTCGGGGAGTACAGAAACCAATACGACCTCGACGAAGCCGTCAGGCTCGCCGACAAGGCTCTTCCCATGGTGGCTTCCAACCGGACCGCCGAGTTCCTTGCCCATTCATACAGCGGGCGTGTATGACGACCGCTGTCCGCCGGGGAACGACATGTCGGCCAGGGCAATATCTTCGTACAGCCCGTCCATCAAGGCCATGCTGTGGACGCAACGCAACAAGCCCCGCAGAGGCCGCGGCGCCGGCAAATTCCTGCTCGTCGGCGTGATCAAGACCGAGGGTCAGGGCACTCTCCCGGACGCCAAGACAGAAGCCGAAATTGTGCAGAAGCAACTCCCGCCACTAATCAGATCCAAAGGGGACCTGGTCTCACTCAGGGAGCCGGCCAAGTCGGAGGTGCTGAACAGTCTAGCGGGCTCAAGCATCCTCCACTTCGCCGGTCACGGCCAGTCCGACTCGACCGATCCGCTGCGCAGCATGCTACTGGCGCGGGACTGGAAAGACGACCCGCCCACAGTCAAGGACCTCATGGCACTCAAGCTGCACTAGGACCCGCCCCTGCTCGCGTACCTCTCGGCGTGCTCAGCGAACACCAGCGGCGCCGGGGACCTGACAGATGAGGGCCTGCATCAGCCTCTGAGCGTTGTTTTTGAAGGACTAGAACGATGGCTGTTTCCGGCGCATTCCGTTGCAACCAACGACAGCTGTAATTTCATGTCATAGTTCCGTGCTTGGGGGTATGGAAGTGGTAGCTCAGGGGTGGCCCCTGGGCCAACTCGTGTATATATAGGAGCCTCACAACCCTTCCTCATAATCCCCTCTTTTCCTCCTCCTCATTTTCCAGAATAACATCACTATAACCCCTACTCCTGTTCAAACCAAAAAACCCGACCACACTCCAAAGCGACTTTCAGCCCTACGACACATTGATAGAAGCAGTTCCGCTGCTGGTGGTCCGCCCGCTGGTGTACCCCTCCACAGCCATGATCATGTAGTCATGCCCTCCCAGCCTCATCCCCACCTTTGCCCACTCGGAGAAGTGCCTGCCCATGTTGACGGAGCCCTGGACCCGCTTCTCGGACCGGACAGACCAGTACTGCTGGAAGGTGCGGGTGCCCTCGATGGAGGGCTTCTGGACGCGCGTCGACTGGAACATCTCGTAGGTGCCATCCTCGAAGGTGAAGTTGCCTTTGGGCGTCCAGGGCTCGTTGGGGCTCAGGTCACCGTGGGACTCGATCACGTAGTACTCGATCAGGGGGTTGCGAGTCCAACCGTAAACCGCTAGGTAGCCCGGGCCGGTGGGGTTATACGTTCCGGAGTACCTGACAGTTCTGTTTCCATCCCAGGAATACTGTCAGTATGGGCTTCAAGGTCCGTGAGGCGTGCAGGGCGAAGCAGCGGTGAAAGCTTGATTGAGATCTGCCTCCTCTAGGGGGCTTTTCTGCCTGATCAATTATACCTTTGCCCGCCGTTCCTCCACCCTTTGCCGCATACAAAGCCGCCATTGCCGGACCAGGTTGCGCTAAACTGGCCACCCGCTCCGTTGTTGCATCGGAAGTTGCCGTTACCCTCCGACCAGAAGGAATAGTAGTATCCGCCCTGGCGGGGCTCGAGTTGGAGGAGCTCTGCGGGCTCTTCGGCTTCAGGGGAAAGGCCAGCAGGGACTGCTGCGGTGAAGATGCCCGATACGAGGAGGGCGATAGAGAGAAGTAAGGGGATCATGTTTGTCGACGATTGTTTGGACGACTATTGTCGGAATTGATGTATAACTTGTTTTTGCCTCCAAACCTAGCGAATACGAAGACGGTAGTAGCTGTCCGTGAGCCCAGAGTACCCAACCAGGAACACTCTTCTCGTTTCTGGGGGAGGGGAGCTGAACTATTTATGCATCTTGTCGGTCCGATCTGCCGTGGTGAGGGAAGTTACCCACACACCAAACCTGGATTTGGCATCTTCCTGGCCCTTCCGTGTCCAGCATTTTTGATAACAGTCCACCTTCAGCCTGAAAGGTGTAGGTGTAGTCCGTATTGCTTCCACCAATCACTTGTGATAGCAGTCGAGATCCATTCGCCCGTGGAGCCGCGTGGTAATACTCACCTTTCTGTCCGTAACAGCCTTTGACGGAGACACCCTATGCTGTCTGCTAGGCCAAGCTAGGAGAAAGGGGTTTCGTTGTGTTCGGCATGTCCCGTCCTTATTTTGAGTGCACGGCAGTTGCGCCTCCCTGCGCCGCTGTTTAAATCCTGCCGTCCCCCGCAATTTCCCCAGATTAAATGTGAACGCAGCCCGTGCCTGTGGCCAATGGGAAACATGCCGGTTCTCATGGCGGGTGCTGCATGGCGGAGTTATTAGCCACACATCCTGTGACCCCCCTCATAAAAAAAAACTATCGCCTCGGCTTGGGAAGTTTGTATGCAAAATAAAGGAAAAAAAAGGGGTGGCTTCAAATTAAAAATGACCGTCTAAAGACAAAAGTCCGAGGTTTCAACCCTTTTGAGCAGCCAATAATGCCAAGTCCATCTTTGAATCCGCCCATCTACTGGCTATAGCTATAATGTCCGACACACTGGCTAGTCTAGGGTTCCCACGATGAGCTCGCCCTACTTCCGACGAAGCTGAGAGTACTCACCAACGCCATATTCCTGAACGAACATGCCACCTGGCTGCCATTTCCCGTCCGCCCCTCCCCCGAGTTTCCTGCGCGAAAACCCCCCGCTTCCGCGCGTGGATACCCCCGCGGCTCGCTTGCGCGAGGACCCCCGGCTTTCCTCCTCCGCGGGGACCCGAGCGTCTCCGCCCACGACGATTCCCATGGTAGTTATGACGACGATTCGGACAGCGATGCCGGCGGCAGTGACTCTCACCCGGCTGAGTCGCACGACGATGAAGACGATGCCGGCGACGGTGCCGGCATCTCCACTGACTATCACTTCGACTACATCGGCGGCGACGATAGCGACGACGACGATAGCAGCGATGATGACGATGGAGGCGATGATGGCGATGATGACGACGATGATAATGGATGCTCGGACGACAGCTACGACGACGATTACTGAAGCCTTACCACATTCTTCTCGGTCTTTGCCCGAAAGCTGGTTTCCGGTTCCACACGCGGCGTTCTTCCTACCTACTAGCTCCTACCCTAATGGCAGGCCGTCGCGACATGGCCCGCTTGCTCTTTAGCCAGACGCCGATCTCATTGCTCTTGACCAGGCGCCAAACAAACTTCCTTGGCACCATAGGGTGGCAATAATAAAGAAAAGTACTTAGGTAGCCATACTTCCCGTTCTGCGACGTGGTTTAAATGCTCGGCTATTTGCCCACAACGGACTCTCTTCGCGGCGTGATGTCCCGCTACTTGGGACCAGGAAGCGCCGCCCATGTCACGCCGATATTTGGGAAAAGGTAGCAGTTATCGCAGGGAAAACAAGTTGCACAAGCCACCTGTCCGAAAAAGTTTCCTGACGAGCAAGGGCTGCCGTGGGATTTGAGAGCCGCCTGAGTGCACTGTGCACCAAAAGACGTTCTTGTTATTAAAACCGCGGGACTGGGGTTTTGGCACCACCTGCCGGTTCACAGTTTCTCACGTGGCTTCCCTGTAGAGGCAGTGATTTGTTTTGCACCTGCTTCTCCTGTACCTGCTTCCCCTGTCATAGCAGAAGCCCCAACCATCGGCCAGCGGCCGGGGAGTGGCGGCCGTGTGGGAATGCTCTGGCGGCAAACCTTTCTCAAACCCTCGGGCAGAGTCTGGCCACTGCTGGGCCAGATGGATCCAAAGCTGGAATCAACCACATTTTGGTCGCGGTGCAAAAGGTGAATCATCAGGGAACCATCGCCCATCCCCAACACGCGGGTAGTGTCACACGGGGATCGCCCCCCGGGGCTGATTGGGTATCAAAGAGGGCCATCATAAGGGCCAAGGACAATAGGCGCCCGTTGGTTGGAGCGGAAGTAACAACACAAGGCCCTCGCAGGTTGAGGGGGCCGGGCAGCCCGACCCTCACTAGATACGTACCAATAAGCCCAGCACGTGCCACCCAGAGGCCTATATAAGGGCCGCCCTCTCGAAGGGTCCCCTCGAGGAAATTCTGCTTCCTTAAGCATCTCCTTGAGGCCCTGAGAGAATTATCATAATATAAGACCTTTCTCCGAGCCGACTCTGTCCCCTCGTTACAGGTAGCCAGATAACCCTCAGCTCCTCTTCCGCCCTTCCAGACTCTTGGACAAATCACAAAAACGGCTCTCAACCTTTTCTTTGGCACAACCAGGAACAAAGGCTTGTGGACCCAAATCCACCATGGCGAGCAACAACGACTTCTCGTACAAGAGCTCCGGCGTTAATAAGGATGTGAGTAGGGATAGCCGCTCCCACCTTTAGAGTGACGGAACAGGACGGCAGCGGATTATTGACATCGGATGGCCTCTGAGCACCACAGGGCAATCACTATTGCGCCCGCGACTACGGCTCCTCGGCGCGGAACCAGAACACGCACCACTATTCCAACAAGTCGGTTTGCCCTTCGCGTCGCTTCGCATCGTTCCTAACGGAGGTTCTTTCGTGGGAGCCAGATGCTGATTGACCATCTCGTTCTCGTCGCAGGGACGGCTCTTACTACTATTCCAACCCCAACGGCAGCACGTACTACAACGACGGCAACGGGAAGTCGACCTACACGGCGCCTAATGGCCAGGTCACCCGCTCTGGCGGTAGCAGCGGGGGCTCGGGCAACCAGAAGTGATCGATGGGTTCTAACAATTCAACCGAGGACGCGTGTTTAGGAGTTGGAAGTGTGTGTGTATTCTGTTGAGCAGGTGGGCTGGTCGTGTCAGAAATTGGAGGGTCACGGGCAGTCACAAAAAGCGAAGTAGCAATATAAAGGAGTTTATTGGGGAGACATGACACATACGACCATACCCACTGGAATATACGGGATCCCGTCCGCTCTCCCCTAGTCAAACCAGTGAGGGCCGAACTAGTACTCAGGTGGGTGACCACTGGGGAATCCTCGGTGTTGTATGTTTTTTTTTTTTTTTTGGAACCTTCAGATCACACTTGAATCCACTGGGTGCCAATGCGTGGATCGATCCTTTGTACCAAAAAAGCAGTTGCTCGACTTACCCCGATCAAAATGTTTCGCAGGCGGATCCTCGATTCTTTTCATATCACCTCGTCGCCTAGCACTCACCATGCGTAGAGTTTCACATCATTTTGAACCCTGCCGCGGCATTTTCTAGTATTCACGGGTACTTTTGCAGTGCAAGCGGCGTGATCACCACCGACCGTTTATTTTTGCGTCCTGTTTGTTTGCGAGGAGGCTCTGGGGCTGAATTGAAAACAGAAAACAAGCAGCTCTGGTGATGATCGTTCATGCATCCCGTCGCATCATCCGTTCTCCTTATGCCCGATTCTGGCATATCTCCACCGGCGTCAAACCCGCCCCGCGTGGGGGATCCCTTCCCGCCAACGGCTTCTCTGTAAGCTCCATTACACGTAAATTCCGGCTGGTTTGTAACTGTGGGCCGTGGTAAAGAGTTTAAACGTACAATTAAACCAATGAAAGGGCACGCATAAATGGAAGCGGGAACTTAAAGGAACACCATAACAGGGCTTATTTTGCCGTAAAAACAAGGGACATAAATGTACTGTTTGATCTTCCCGCCACCAGGTACTTGCGAGAGCTCCCAGCAACACGCGCACCCAAGGTCAGTGGCAGGGACCCTAGCCCGTCAGGTCAACAGTGACAAACCAGCCGGGGTTTACGTGCACAACCCGATCTAGGCGAATGTCACCCCTTAAAAAATGCCACCCGAGTCAGTGCGTCTGGTGTCATCCCACCATGACGAAACGCCTGAGCGCCTTGACGATGCAAAACAGCACAGCCAAGCACGACAGGTCATGTCCTACCTAGCAGCTTCGCCGCATGCCCGATCGAGACGGCCATCCAGGGGGTCTCGGTCTTGTCCGGCGGCCCCTGGATTATCGCTGCTCGGCCTCCAAGACGTAGTTGGATATAAAAGGTTTAGATGTCGCGCCGCGGAACCGACTGTCGAGATTCCATCATCATCACCACTCCCCTCGGGCATCATTCTCTTCTCTTCCCTCTTCGTCCGGCCGTGCCGACTTTTCTTTGTACACCCTATTTATTTTGACGCTGGTCTCAACTTATAAGTCAATATCATAAAAACGAAAAAAATCTACAAACACAATCTCCAAACCCTACAAACCCAACCTTCCAACCCCACCCATCCCTCTCGCCCATCATGAGGTTCCACGTGACCTTCCTCCTCGGCCTCGTCGCCTACGCAGCCGCCCTGCCCACCGTCCCGCAAACCGGCGACGGCGCCGTCGCCGGCATCGAGGCCCGCGCCCCGCAGAAAGGCGGTGCCGGAAAAAACGTGCCGCCGGGAACGCCCGTCAGCGACACCCAAGGCGTCAAGCTCCGTAAGGGCGAGAGCTGCACCACCACGTCCACAAAGGGCGTCCTCGGCTGCCAGGACGGCACCGGTGGCACCTTTAACATCGTTAACGGCAGGCGGCAAAAACGCGACGTATCGGCTGGCATAGAGGCCCGCGCCCCGCAAAAAAGCAGTTCCGGGAGAAACGTACCACCGGGAACGCCCGTCAGCGACACCCAAGGCGTCAAGCTCCGTAAGGGCGAGAGCTGCACCACCACGTCGACAGCGGGCGTCCTCGCCTGCCAGGACGGCACCGGCGGCGTCTTCAACATCGTCCGCGGCAAGCGGCAGTAGGATGAGATGTCGGCGGCGGCGGCGACGGTCCCCGGAACCCCCGTCACCGACACACAGGGCGTCCGGCTCCGCGAAGGCGAGGTGTGCAAGGCTACCTCGACCAAGGGCGTGCTGGCGTGCAACGACCCTTCGGGCGCCAGCTTCAACATCGTCAACGGCAAGCGTCGCAACCTCAAGCGCGACGAGGCCGGGGCTGAAGCTGTCGCCGAGGGTGAGGAGGAGGAGGAGGAGTAGGGGTTAGACGAGCAGTAGACGACGCTTAGCTGGCTTTGAGTACCGAGACTTACATATCTCTTCTGTAAAGGAGCGGAGAAAGAAAGCACAGCAGGAACGGCGGGAGGGAGGTTTACAGTGGGCACAGGCTGGTGATTCAAAGACTCACCCGGCTCTCGGAGCTCATGCGTAGGGCATACATACAGTACACGGGCTGGATTAGTGAGAGCGAAGCGAAAAGCACATAACGAATACATTCATTGGTGTGACCACACATAACAACTTTTGTTGGACCTCTAACATCATGGGAGCGGGAGTGTGGGCCGGGCGGTCAAAATGAGGCCAAGATCGAGGGAGATCTCGTACACTCCAGCGGGTGGTTTCATGTATAGCAGATAAATAAACAAACAAAAAAAAAAAAAAAAAAAAAAAAAGGNAAAAAAAAAAAAAAAAAAAAAAAAAAAAAAAAAAGTGGCAGGTAGATGACACATGGTGTTGGGGAGCTGGCTTCATGGGGTTTCTCCAACAATGACGCGTCACTGCTATTGGGAATTACGGAATCAAGTTTGTATCCTATATTTACTGACAACCTCTGGGCGACGCCACGCAGTCGGCGTCATGGCAAACTGGACAGAGACAGACACTTTCCAACGTTTGAGGCTTGTTCTAGCAGTCATCTCCAAATCAGCAGTTCTGCGACAAGGCCGAGGTCCTGTAGCGAGCCGACACGACGTCCCCGCCAGCCCTCGGCAGCACAAGGTTGAAGCTCGTGCTCCAGCCCTTGACCTCGATGGGCACCTCGGCCGCGTACAGCGCATAGGGGCCCCGCGTGGTGCCCAGAGGCCTCATCTGGACCCCCTCGACGCCGAGCCGGGGCAGCGTCACGTTGGGCTGCTGGACGCGGTGGGCCATGTTGAGCACTGGCGGCGCGGCGCCCTCGCTCTGCCCGCGCACCGCGGCCGTCACGCGCACCGTATTGTTGCTGCCGCCGACGATTCGCGTGTCGAGGCAAGAGTTGTCGTACTGGAACAACAGGTCGCTCTGCGCCGGGTAGGCCTTCTTGTTGCCGTTGTTATCGAACGTCGTGGTGCTGTTGTCGGTGGCGTTGTGCACCTTGATGACGAAGGAGCCGAGGCCGGCGTCGGCGTCGACCCGCGTGGCAAACTCGTACCACGTAAACACCTCGCCGAAGAAGCCGAGCGACTGCCCGCCGCGCAGGCTCATGCGTGTCGCGGGCACGGCGGCAGGGAGGCGTTTGCCGTCCCGGTCGGCCAGGTCGAGCGACACCGAGAGCGGCTCGGCGTCGCGGCCGGTGGTGCGGACGCGCACGCGGCCCTGGAAGGCGATGGTCGTGGTGGACGAGTTGGCGGCGTCCAGCTGCAGCTTCTCGACGTAGGGCTTCACCTCCTGCAGCTGGATGGGGTCGGTGAGGCGCACGCCCCGGGGCACGGTGTCGATCATGCGGCCCAGCAGGGCGCCGCAGGTGCTCGCGAAGCTGGTCGGGTCGGCGAGGGCGCGCATGGTGGCGTTGGTGCCGTCGGCGCTGAAGACGCGCTTGTCCGAGTTGGTGGTCTCGTTGGCGGCGAAGACGAGCGGGTTGATGCCGTCGCCGCTCAGGTACTCGTCCACGACGGCCGTGTCGAAGCGCGCGTGCGTGCGGTCGAAGCGCGCCACGTTGTTCGGGGCAGGCGCGCCGCCGACCACGTCCGGGAAGTCGACGCTGTGCACCTGTCCGATCGAGTGGCCGCACGCCACCAGCCCGATCATCTCGGAGCGCGTGAAGCCCATGCGGTCGAAGGCCGCGACCATCTTGTCGAGCGGGTCGGTGTGCATGGGCACGCCGGGCGGCCCCGCGGCGGTGGCGTCGACGCGCCCGGCGCGGTAGGGGATCCGGGGCCCGCCGCACGACGCGACGGAGGCCACGACGCCCAGGGCGATGAGGTCCGAGGCGGACACGTCCGGCGTCACGAACTCGGCCAGATCCCCGAGCGTGTTGTCAAAGGCCGCGCCTTCGTTCTCTGCCCGCGAGACCTCGTACATGATGGAGGCGTCGAGGCCGCCCGTGCCGGCCGCGGCGTCGTGGGTGGCCATGTCGTGGAACCCCGTCCGCAGCCACTCGGCCGAGGTCTGGGTGCCGGGCCGTCCGCCCGGGTTGCCACAGGGCACAGCACCTGGCAGGCGGGCAGGCTTAGCGCTGGGTATTGTCGGCCTACCCAGGTAGGTGCAACTACTCACTATCGGTGAAGCCGGCACGAATTATGCCGCTTTGCATGGCGAGCATATCCTCGAGTATGTCGAACTGCGAGGGCCAGACGTAGGCGCCTCGGGCATGGCCCACGGCGCCGGCCAGGGCCAGAAGGGCCAGCTTGGGTATTCTTGTCGATTGTCGTGTCATCTTGTCTGTCCGTCTGAGGGTATTTTCCAAGTAGTAGCGAATGTGGGAGTAGCTCTCTGATAAAACGAGTGTGGGAGAGAAGCTCTCAAGTAGCGAGTGTGCGGAAATACGCTTTACGAGCATATAGCCCTACTGATGCCCGCGGACATGATCAACAGGCGACAGACGCGCCTTTTTACATGTTCCCACCGTCGTCCCCTTTTCCTCCATCCCCTCCCCTATCGCCGTCCCTTCCCCGCAGAGCACTCCACCGCGGCGGGCCGGGTCCACTATGTACGCTCGTATCCCCTGGTTTTGCCCCGCTCGCTTCGCCTTATACGTACGAAGCGGAGTGATGTTTTTTGGGCCCAGCGAACGTTGGAATGCAGACGCGGGAAAGTCGGGGGAACCATGCAAGCATAACGGGACGACGCGGAACCTAATTTGGGTTTTCTGGCCAATCAAAACACGGCCAAATGCTACAGCATTCTCATATATTCTTTGCGTCTGATTTGTCAGCAGTCAGAAGGCCATCAAACAGCAGCCAGCCGTTCCTTTCCAACTACATCAGAAGCTTCCCGAGCTCGCCCGCCTCCTTCATCGTGCTGAGCGACAGCTCCTTGAATTCCACCAAGTCCCGCGCCACCTCCTCGAGCGAGAACTTGACGGTGCCGTAGCTGTCGGCGCCGAGCGGCAGCCTGATAGGGATGCGCCGGTGAGCGCCGCTGCTGCCGGCGTCGGTGACGACCTTAAGCATGGCCCGCGCAACATCCTCGGGCTTGGCAAACGTATCGGCAATGTTGGGGTCCGTCATCGCGGCTTCGATCTTGCGCCCCGGCGCGTCCGGCGACGCGTAAGCCGGGTGGTGCGCCGCGCGGTTAACGTTGGCTACGAACTGCGTCTTGACGCCGCCGGGCTCGACGATACAGAAGTGGACTTTTTTCGTTTTTATTGTGTGTCACGCACGCGCGGTTAGTGAAAAAAAAAAAAAAAAAAAGGGAGGCGGGGACAGGACCATAATGAGTTGACCAAAAACGGTCGGGAAGGGCTCTTGTTGTATCCCACTTACTGTTCCAGGCGGGCAGCATCTCCTTGGCAAGGCTCTCGGTGTACCCCTCGAGCGCAAACTTGGAGGCGTTGTACATGCTGTTATAGGGAAAGCCCACGAACCCGCCGATGCTGGTGACGTTGAGCACGACGCCGCCGATCCGCCCGCCATCCGCCTTGGAGTTCACCTCGCGAAAGATGCGCACCGCGTGCTTGCACAGCGTCAGCGGGCCCCAGAAGTTGGCCTCGAGCTGCGTGCGCTCCTGCTCGCGCGTTATGGCCTCGGCCTCGCCGACCACTCCGAAGCCCGCGTTGTTGACGAGCACGTCGATGCGCCCGAACCGCGCCAGCGCCGCCGCCACCGCGGCGTCGATGGCCTCAGGCGACGTCACGTCCAGCGCCAGCTTGAGCAGCCGGTCGTCGCCGCGCGCGAGGCCGGACATGGAGGACGGCTTGCGCGCGGTGGCGACCAGCCTGTACGTGGGGTGGGCGAGGACCTCCTCGGCTAGGGCCTTGCCTATCCCCGAAGAGCAGCCGGTGACTGGGTGATGCGGGGTTAGCGTTGGTATTGGGGCAGATAGGGAGCTCGAGGCATGGCGGGGAGGGCGGGCGCCTACTGAACCAGACTGCGTCGTCTGGGATATCATAGGGGGTGGTGTTGGGCTTGGTGTCCATGGTGCCGAGGTCTGTCTGTGTCTGGTCTGTGTGTGAGGAAATGTGTCCAAGGGAACAGGATGATTCTTCAAGTACCGAATATCTAGTCCTTCAACGGCCTTGTCTCTGGACTATATACAGTTCCCCTGCCCTCCAGTTCTTGGCGGACGCTGGTTGATGTGTCCGGGATTTATGCACGCCGGTGGAGACACGGAGTTATCGCTCGGCGCGCTTTTGCTTTGCATACGATAAAGAAACGACCCAGCCACGAGCGCCTACTCCCACCAGCGTGAACCTTGAATGCCCACTCTGCTGACACCTCGGCCTGCACACCTAACCGGCCAACACGACCCTGTTACATGGGTTGCCACCCAACATCATTTATTCCTTGATACCAAATCAATTTAATAACCATTTCCGTATTCAACAAACCAACCATATATGCGACCTTCTTCTTGTTTCGGCCAGGCAAGACCTCCCCGACAATATCCAGCTCCTCCCGCTACATGACAGGCATGTCCTTTTCGCCCACCTAACCGCACGAAACAGCTCGGGTCCTAACCAAATCTGGTAATAAACGCGATGTGTGCAAAAAAAGATTCCAGGATTGGGGCATCCGCTTTTACTTTCGCCAATCAGTTTGCGTCTGCAAGAGCCGTTTATTTCCGAATCTGGACAGGACCCGGGCTGTTTCGCATCTGCCGGTGCATCCGAATGTCTGCCAATCCCTCGCCAACGGCGACCCGAGACCGACCGAACTGGCTCAACGCAAGCAAGCAGCATCACCTCCGTGACCTGCCCTTCTGGGTCGTGTAATTTTTTGCGTCTCACGATAACGTAGAGAAAGCTGCCCACACAATACTACGATAACTGGTAGGTATATCTGGCAGCGTCGGTGACTGTTTCTTGCCGCATCTACGCGTGCTTGGGGAGCTTAGGTTCAAGTCACCGCGGCCGCTCCGCTATACCAACGCCAAAATCCCAGAGAGATTATTTCCAGCAAACGTCACCGGCCAGGTTTATGGTTGCCACAGCTAACTCAGTTGTGCATGTTACACAAGTGCAGGCTTTTATTTGAGGAACACAGCGTAGAGATTGCATTAGATGCTGTAAGCCCCAAAACAGAAGGATGTTCCCTTCCTCTAAATCTTCTCCAGCCGCAACCGCAACCCATCCCTAGGTCTCATCACAACACACGGGTTCAGCAGCGGCACCCCCCTATGGCTGAGCCCGTCGCTCGGCAGGAAGCGGAACTCGGGCACGAGGCGCAGCAGCAGCACCTTGATCTCGAGCAGCGCGTACTGCCGGCCGATGCACACGCGCGGCCCGCCCAGGAACGTCATGACCGAGTAGGCCGAGACGTTGTCGCTGCGGTCCCAGCGCTCGGGGACGAACTCGGCCGCGTCGGCGCCCCAGATGCGCGTCGATGTGTTGATGGTGTGCGGCGAGAGCATCAGCGTTGTGCCCTTGGGGATGCGCGTGCCGCAGATGACGACGTCGCGGGCCGCCTCGCGCTGGGTCATGAGGGCTGCGGGTTGAGGGGAGTGATGTGTTAGCTGGTGGCCTAGGTGCGCCGGCTGGCTTTAGGGGCAAAAAGAAAAGAAACATACCGGTACCGTAAACTCGAACGACCTCCTTGACGAAGTTGCTCATGTATGGCATGCGCTCAATCTCGGCGTAGCCCGGCGTCGGGTTCTCCTTTAGCGTTTCCGTGATCTCGGCCCGCAGCCGGTCCTGGATCTCGGGCTTGGTAGCGAGCACGTAGCTGGCCCAGACCATGGTGCCGGCGACCGTCTCGTGGCCGGCTGCCAAGAAGTTGAGAAGCTAAGCCGAGCTGTTAGAAGAGATTCGTCACTTCGCGGGCAGAGGTCAGTCCAAAAACATACGTGCTCCATCATCAAATCCACCGTCAAAGGCTGCCCCCCAGCCAGCATCTCCTCCACCATGTACGTCAGGAGATCGCGGCTCTCGGACTCGTCCTTTCCGCCGCCGCCGCCCCGCCGCTTCTGCCCGACGTCGCGGATGCGGTCCTGGACCAGCCGGCGCAGCATGACCCGGAGCTCGCGCGTGGCCTCGACCCACTCCCGGTTGGCCGGCACGAACCAGAGCAGCCGCCGGACGGGGACGGCCACGTTGATGAAGGAGATGAGGGCCGAGGCGTACGACGGGGCCAGCAGCTTCTCGTAGAGCTGGAGAAAGTCGAGGTCGAGCGAGCTGGACCGCAGGTTGCACAGCTCGATGCCCAGCGAGCTCACGCCGATGGTGTCGATGGTTGCTTTGGAGAAGACGTCGTACACTGTTTTTGTTAATATTTAGTTCTGGCAGCAATCGAAAATCGGATGCCTACTTTCGATGGTCCCCGCTGGACTCTCAGCAATCTCCCTGGCGAGGAAATCGACCAGGTCATCCGCCTTCTCCATAAAGAGAGGTAGAGTCCTCTTCAAATTAGCCAACGAAAACACATCTTGGCAGCGGTTTCGAAACATCCTGTCAGCAACCAGGCTCGTTTGTTTCCGTTTTTAGAAGCGTGTTCCAGACAAACGCATGACATACTCATAATCATCTTCCGCTGCTTCTTATGCTCTTCCCCTTCGGTAAACAGCAGTCCCGCACCGGCAATGTCGCCCACGAGGCGCTCAAACGACGCCGGCTTCTTGAAGTCGTAGCAGTGCGCCTGTAGCACCTCGCGGTGCGCCTCGACGCCGTTGACGAGCAGCAGCTCCGCGTTCGCGAAGCCAAAGTACCGCACGAACGGGCTCTCGGGCCAGCGGGCCGCCCACTCGAGCCAAAGCGCATCCGGGCGTGGGGCGCGATACTGGTTCAGCAGCTGGCCGAGCATAAAGTGACCGCGCTGCAATAATTGTCAGTAGGGGTTTTCCGTTCAGTGGCTGACATGCATACGAAGAAGGAGGTGATGGGAAGGAGGGAGCATCGCACGTGCCTTTGGAGTCGGCAGGTGTCGGAGCGGGGAGAAGAAAATGGGCTGGACGAAGATGCGGAAGATCTTGAGCAGCGTGTACTGCGCCAAGAACAGGATCCCGAAGATCTTGAGGAGCTCGTTTCTTCTGGATTCAACAGCCAGAGACGGCGACGGGGATGCCTGGATACGTCCCAGCAGCCCTACTACGGTCTCGAGCACCGACAGCAAGGCGCAGATCTGGAGATCCATTGTGTCCCTCGTGCCAGCTGCTGCTGACGATGCTGGAGCTGGGTACTATTGTTGGACATGGACGCAAGGAGCGAGCGAGACGCTCCATACAGCGGAGCGGCCACCGTTCTTTATCTACGGTACCGAGCCCGAAAATCTGGTTGAGGCCAGCAGCCCGAACCAATCTCGGATTTCGTTTTTTTTTTTTTTTTTTTTTTTTTTTTTTTTG
>PYSS01000109.1:119808-135798 GCA_003049465.1 Magnaporthiopsis rhizophila
TTTTTTTTTTTTTTTTTTTTTTTTTTTTTTTTTTCTGGGGCTCGCGTTGCGTTGCGCTGCCGTGGCACAGATTGCTCCCTCGTCCTTTCCTTGTATAACCCCTCCACTGTTGTACATATTGACACATCTCACCTGGTACGCATTTAGCCCCCTGAAAGGTGCACCTTTGCCCCTCCGGTCATCAAACGGCCCGCCCATGTCGCTGCCCGGTCCGGTGTCCCGGAGACTGGAATTGGACCTGCTTCATGTCGCTTCGCGTGGGGTGACAGGCCTCCCGCTTATCAATCTGTGTCCACACTGTTGCGCTCGGGCGTCCCTTCGCTTGGGCTCGTCGTCTACTGTATGTAAAAAGATGCCGTGAAGCGGATCACAAGCGGCGTCCCAGCGGGAGGGTAACACGACTAGGTCTGCAAGGGGCAGGGGTATCCACCTGCTGCGTCCAGACGGTGTTCATTTGCCGGGCCGCGTGGTATGCTGGGTTGTCTGTTATGCACGCCTCGACGAGATGACAACGATAGAGCAAAGTTGAGAAAAATGAGCATGCTGCGGTCTCGATGAGCGTCAGTGAAGCTACCTACACTATTCCAGGATCATAAACGTTATATTCGGGCGAACTCGAAATCTGAAATCTGGCATTATGGATAAGGAAAAAAACTTATTTTTTCCAATATTCGGAACGTTCGGATGAAAAGGCGGGATGTCTAACGTTATGATACTCGAAGGATGTAGTTATTGCTGGAAAATCAGTCCCCGATGCCGTCGTACGAAGGAGTTTGGGTTGCATCGTATTAAACCCTGACACCCCTCCAGTGTCAACGAGGATCAGGCTGGTAATCAACATCTACACCAGGTACGACAAAGCGTCATGATTCATAACTTATTTCGCCGGGGCATGGGCCGATCCACGAAAAACGGATGGGACGGGATTTTGCGGAGACCGGAAATCAAATCAAGAAATGGGCTCAGATGGGATGTCAGAGTGCCATCAAAGGAGTCTCCAGCCAAGTCGATTCGTTGGCCTTATTAGCCGCAATAATCCCGACAGATAGAGTGACGGCACTGTATCTAGAGAAACAATACGCGGCTCCTGGCCGTGGTGCCTTGACCACAATGCAACCACGGCCCAACTCGCTACCAAAGAGGCAAGAACAAGGTGATCTGCAGGACGTAGTATCCACGCCGAAAACCACTCTATCCCATCCGCCCAGACATTTTGTGCGGCAAACAAAGCTGACATGATAAACTAGAAAAAAAAAAGAACTTGAAAAAAAAAAAAAAAACGCCTCGCAAACACCACATACCAGTACCCTTGATTTTCCAGTACATACGCGTCGTATCCACTTCGACGGTGCTCCATGCCAAAACGTCATGACGTGACAAGAAACAAAGGACAAAAAAACATTATAACAAAAAAATAGGGGATATTAAAAAACAACCGCAGGCTGACCCCCCACAGCTCAGGGCTCCACAACAATCTCTTCAAGAACCCGCATGGCCCTCGAGCCCTCCCTCTCGAACGAGCTCACCAGCGCCTCGCACTCTTGCCTAAGCCTCTTCTCTGCCTGACCAGCGTTGTAGTAGATCCACTCCTCGACTGTCATACGTTTTTCGGGTGACGTCAGGTCACTGCCCTTGGCCATGAAACGGGCGGCCGCCGAGTCGAGGCCGCCAACGCCGTTCTCCTTGTTGACGTCGCGCTCATCTCCATCGAGGCCATGCTCCGCAAAGACGAGATCGAGATCCACCTCGGTCCACGGAGTGGTGCTCTGGAGCCCGCCGATGGTCCTGGGGTTGCCCTGAAGACGCTTCGAGGGCGAGGGCGTGCCGCCGCGCACGGGCGTGGAAGTGACGTCGTAGTAGTGGTGTTGCTTGGTGCTGCTGGGTGCCAATACAACCTTCTTCATGACGGCGCCTGCCGCTGGTCTTGACGAGGGAGGCTGGTTCTCGGCGTCTGAAGACTGTGGTGACTGGGACGGAGACAGAGCTGCCTGCTTTGCCGATGGTGTGGCGGGCGGGGGTGGGAAATGGCGGGATGCTGATAACGGTGGAACCGGCATGGACTTCTGTGCTGGAGGAGGTGACACAGCGACTGGTGCCTTGGCGGCAAGGGGCTTGCTTGCGGCCGCAGCAGCGGAGCCCTTTGCTGTTTCCGGCTCTGGAGTGCGGCTCGGCTCGGCCGTAGCCAAGGATGGCCTCTTCGGCTCAGGCACAGGGCCGGTGGACAGGCGTGACTGCTGGCTGGATGTTGAGGCTCGTGACGCCGTTGACTTTTTCGGCCGTCCTCGTCCTCTCTTTGGCGGGGGTGCTTCGTGTTGAACGACAGTAGCAGTGCTCGATTCGTGCACTTCCGAGGCGTCGTGGAACACCTCGACCTCAGCATCATCTTCGTGCTGGTCCGCCGCAACGCTAGGCTCCCTCGCAGCTTCTGGCTGCTCGACTTCGGGCTCGATCTCCATTTCTGGCTCGGGTTCGGGTTTAGGCTCCGGCTCTTTGGCCTTCTTCACCTGCTTGGACACCTTGCGCACAGCAGGCTTCCGGCCCTTCTTGGGAACGGCGAGCTCCTGGGATTGGGGTGCGGCAGACACCTCGGCCTCGAGTGCCTCAAGTTCTGCATCGACTAATTCGTCGTTGGGCTCCGCAGGAGCCGGATTGAACATTGCGTAGTCAGCGTTGGCTTCATCCTGGGACTTCCGAACGGGCGCCCTCTTCGCCGTAACCTTCTTTCCCTTGGCCTTGGGTGCTGCTGCGGGAGCCTTCTTTCTTTCCGATCCCGAGTCTCCGGCAAGCTCCTCCTCGTCCGTCATTGGGCGGTCTAGGTCGGCCTGTAGTTGACGGTCGATCTCGGCATCGGCCATTTCGTCGTCGTGGAGAGAAACGGCAGACGTGGTGGATACGACAGAGGCCGCAGAAGCCTTGCGGGATTTTGTCTTGGCTGTTGTTCCAGCCCGCTTCTTTGTGGCGGCTGCCTTTGGCCGTACATCAGCATCCACCATCTCGACGTCGGCTTGTGATGCTATGGTCACGACCGACGCGTCCGGGTTCTGACTTCCACGGGTCCTCGTAGCGCGCTTTTTTGGCGCGGGCGCCTCTGCGTTTGTAAGGACCGAGTCCTCCACAGCATCGCTCGCCCTCTTCCGCCCTCGTGCAGGCTTGGGTGGAGGTGGGGGCGGCATGTTGGCATCTTGCGCGTCGGCATCCTCGTGAATCTCGACAGGCTCGTCCTTCTTCGCCTTTGTCTTCCTGCCCTTGGAAGCAGGGGCTTTCCTGGTTCTTGTCGTCTTCTTGCTGGCGGTTGTGACGACTGACGACATTGTCATGACGCTATCTTCGTGGTCGGCCGCGATATCGGCTACGGAGGTGACATCGGAGGCTGCCGTGACAGCTGACTGTGTTGACACGCGCGAGACCTTGGAGCCTCGCGGAAGTCTCGACTTGGGTAACCTCTTGGGGGGCGCTGGCTTCTTGTTGATGAGTTCGAAGAATGGGCAGCCCGACGCTCTCTTAAAGTGCTCGTCCCTGATGTACTGGTCAGCAAGCACTCGGTAACGCGGCGCGCGCGAACGAGCGGGACTCACATAGGCTTGTCTGCGGCCTCCCAACCATCCAGCGAGAGCTGGCAGTACGCGCAGGTCGTGTTGTCGTCTGACTCGTTTGTTGGTGTGTATATCCAACCAGCCTCGGCCAGCTGGAAAGCGCGTTTGGGGCCCTGTCAGCACATCTGGGACTTGTGAGGGCGTGCATATTTGCAGCTGGCGTGAACTCACCTGCTTCGTCTTGCACTTCCAGCCCTTCTTGCTCTCATACGGCCACTTCCCGGCAAAGGTGGCCTTGCGCGCCTCGACCATGCGAGGATCCCTGGGGTCCACCTGCTCCAGACCCTGGCACTCGGCCTCGACGGCGGCAGTGACGGCCCAGCCGCAGTCAGGAGAGTGCTTCAGATGCTCCTCGACGGGGCTGTCGTCGGCCTCCCAGCCATCCATGTTCTTGTTGCAGAGAAAACAGACGACGT
Organism: Magnaporthiopsis rhizophila; assembly: GCA_003049465.1. Taxonomy (NCBI): domain Eukaryota; kingdom Fungi; phylum Ascomycota; class Sordariomycetes; order Magnaporthales; family Magnaporthaceae; genus Magnaporthiopsis; species Magnaporthiopsis rhizophila. The sequence continues at coordinate 123,818 of PYSS01000109.1, forward strand.
TGTCGGGATTGCCCGGATGGGGATCGAAGTAGAAACCGGCCTTGGCAAGCTGCGCACATGGGGGCAGAAAGGGTCAGTCAGCAATGCTGCACCAGACGACGATTTCCAGCGAGATGATGTATGTGGGCACGAACCTCAAACGGCGGCAAAAACTTGTGTGGCCATGACAGCGTCTTTGGGGTCCTCGAGCTGGAGTTGGAGGCGCGTCGCTGCTTCGTCACGGCCTGCGGTCCCAGAAAAGACGAGAGACGGTTCTCGTAGACAAGATACCGGTCGTCCATGGCGACAGTGGGCTGTCTGTGCAGAGACAGGCGGATGATGGGCGCGTCTGGTGTGGTGGTTCTGGGGGAATCGAGATTGTCGCGAGGGGTCCGTTGGAGGAGGCTTCGGGATAGCCTAGAAAGGTTCAAATCGGCGCGACAGACACGGGCGAGCTGCTGATGCTGCGATATTCTAATTGCCCGGAGGAAAGGTTATGACCTGGACCGCGGCTGGTGGTGGAAGTGAAGCAGCGCGAGCGAGAACAAGTGCGGGCAGGCGGCGGCGGGTTGTGTGTGATTCGCAGCGCTTTCGGTTGTCGCAGTCGCGATTGTTATGGTCGCGTTTGTTTACATTGATGGCAGGCGCAAGGCCCACCTCTCCATCTTCAAACCTGGTCGCTCCTGCAGGATGTGGGGTCCAACCCCACTCGGCTAGGTACACTTTAACGTGCGTTTCAGCGCACGCCACAGGCACACGCTAAAGCCAATTGGTCGTCGTCGCTGTCGCTGTCGCTGTCAATTCGTCGATGCAATGCACGCAACAAAGCAGGCCTCGTGAGCCTGTCTTTCAATCAAATGGCATGGGTTCCAGAGACTGTGCCATGACTCGGTGCGCCAGAATCAAGCGCCCGACCTTATCGCTCTGGGGCTCCAACACCCAATCGTAGGATGGTATCATGGATGGGTACAGAAGGAGGCGTCGTTTCGGCACTCAGCCCCAATCCGCGATCTACCGATGCTCCCGCCCCTCGCTTGAGGCTCTGTGCAGGGATGTTGGACGTCACCGACTTTATGACGATGGGCTCGCCGGCTGGCTCAGCTGGGCTACCTCACTGATTCCCCGCCCGAACCGGATGGAACAGATAGGAGTTGATGTTGGCCGCGCCTTAGCAGGAGCTCATGTTTGCTTGGATGATTGACGTGGAGCTTTAATAGGATGAATGGTGACATGGTCTCGTTTGGACACGCCTTTTCGATCAGTCGAAGCCTTTCTGCGAATCCCCAACTGGGTCGATTCTAATACAAAACTGATATTAACATACTTCATAAAAATTACGCGTATCGAATCTCGAGAACGTCTATCTAAGAATACAAAAGCACCAAAGCGGAAACTCAGGAGTCGAAGATGGCACCATAAGCGGGGACGCCCCGCGTCTCAAGCCCATACACAACCTTGCGCGTGACGCGCTGGTTCGAGATGATGACGACGGCCTCGCACTTGCCCAGCGGCCGTCCGTCCTTCCTCCTCCTGCCGTCGCCCGGCGCAACCCCCGCGGCGTTAGTCCTCCCGCTGGCCTCGTACATGCGGTACGCCATGGCCACGAGGTCCGGACGACCCTGCGTGCGCGTGTCGTGGATAATGGCGTCCGGGTCCGCGCGCAGCACCGTGTCGATGACGCCCTTGCCGAAGGTTTCGAGCGGCGACGGGGCCGACCAGATGACGCGGACGGGATGGTCGGGCATCTCGGCGAACAGAGCCAGGCAAGGCGCGATGCCGGACCCGGTCGCCATGATGATGACGGGCTCGAACATGCCGGCGACGCGCATGACACCGTACTGCGGCACGCCGCGCGTCCAGATCTGCTTGGGCGGCGACGCGATGATCTTGCGCGTCCAGTCGCCCGCGTCCGAGATGACGACCGAGAAGCCCGTCTGGCCCGCGTTGGAGAGCCCGAGCCTGGACAGCGCCGCGAGCTGCTGCTGGTGGTGCTTGCGCGCGGCAGCCTTGGCCTGCGCCGCCGCCTTAATGGAGGCGAGGTCGGTGGCGTTGCTGCCGTCGTCGGCCAGCAACGACGGCGGCGACGACGAGTAGCCGGACGGCGCCGGGGAAGTGGGCGCGAGCAGTGCGACGGTCGAATCGGTCTGCAGGAACGACGCGCCTGCAGCCTTGGGGTTCGGGATCACGGCAAAGGCGTGCGTCTCCCGCAGCGGCGCGTCGGACAGTCGGATCGCCTGGCCGTAGTGCCCGTCGGCGAAGTTGAAGTTGAGCTTGACGCAGTGCTTGGAGACCGCCTCCACCTGCACCTCGCGGCGGCGGAGGCGGGTCCAGGGGTAGATGACGAGCAGCGTGATGAGGACGAGGAGCCAGAACGACGCGTTCGCGACCAGGGCCTGTCCGCCTGGCAGGCCCACGGCGGCCGCGTCGTCAAAGGTGACGAGCAGCGTCTGCGCCCAGAACAGCAGCACGACGGACCATCCCATAAACCGGTGGATGCCCTCGAACCAGTTGTGCATGACCACGCGGAGCTTCGGGTGGGCGAAGACGAGGATCAGAGCAAGCATGACGAAGATGGTGTAGGTGACCAGGTACACGTAGCCCCTGAGAGCAGAGAGCACCTGGTCCCGGTCTCTTTGCTGGTAGTCGATTGTGATGAGGACGACAAAGGCCATGTACCAGACCGTCGCGGCAACGCCGCAGCCGCTGTGGATGCCCCCGTACGAGTACACCTTGGCGAAGAGGCGCCGGAAACGGAGGGGTAGGTTCTTGGGCCAGGTTCCGAAGACGATAAACATGATGTTTACCACGTGCTCGTTGCGGATGAGGAGCGCCACGAAAAGGTTGGCCGACACCGCGATGGAGGCGTCCTTGTGCGTGAGACGCGGGCCTCCAGCCGCGCTGCGGCCAATGAGGATGAACAAGACCAGAAAGTTGACGAGGAAGGCCAGCGTGAAGATGCGCCGGTAGACTGAGCCGAAGTTCCACCGAAGATAGCGGTAGACGCGAGATCCCCTTTTTGGCGGCAGCGGCAGAAGGTCCTCCTCGCCCCCGGGTGGGGACCGTGGAGGAGGAGGAGCGGATCCAGGGGCGGGTGTGGGTGCGATGGGGGATGTGGCGGCCAGATGCCCCTGGCCGTGGCCCTCCTCCAGACCGCGGATGTCGAGAATCTGACTCTCTCGGCATCCCAGGAAGAACGCTCTTGTTGGCCGGGAGATGGTAGAGCTGGAGTTGCTGAAAATGCTTTGCCTATCAGGCTCTTCGCGCATGGGCACCGGCCAGAACCTCTGGTCGTGCACCTGCGGCGATGTATTGCCCGGATAGGCCATGATGCGATGTGTGTAGAGGATGGGATATCCCGTTAGGGAAGCAGGAATGACTGCGAATAGGGGGCTCGATCCAAGAAGGATAGAAGGGAGAGCAAGGGGACGCAAGAGGTGGCTCTAAAGTGCTGGATGAAGAAAGGTCTGACCAGGCGAGGCCGCGTGCTGTCGAGTTGCGGATGCGGTAGTGACGGTGGATGGATATGAATGATATAGGAAAGGATATAGGAGACAGTAAAGGAAGTAGAAAGCAGAAAAATTAGATGACCACCCAAAACTCTGTGACGACGATAGGAAAGAAAAGAGGGTGTCTAGATGTTGATGTCAGCAATATTTGAGGCAGGATCATGGAGGATGAGGAGGGGATATATACTTGATACGATGACCACAAGCCAGGCAAGCGAGATGTGAAAGGAGGCCACCACGAGCGGCCGTACGTGGCACTCGCACGCATGGTCCTGGAGGCTTGCTAGTCTCCCAAGATTGGCCAGCTTGGACGGCTTAGGTCGCGGGGTGACACCAAGGCAGAACGCAGGAGTGAACGCCAGCCCGGCCCGAGAAGTGTTGGCTGTGCAATAGGCACGATGGAGTTTGCCGCCTGCTATCCTTGACCGCGCCACAGCAGGAAAAGCTGGAGCCAGTTCGGTGCGATCTGAAAATAGCATAGCCTCATAGAGGAGTCCCGATACGACCGGAGCGAACGGGACGTGGAAGTGTCAATCTTTGGTACTTGCGGGGGTTTCTGCCACCGAACCCGAAATTTTTAGCCATGTTTTGTCCGGTATTGTGGCTGGTAGGTAGGGCTCTTTGGGTCCGGCGGGCGCGCTAGAGCACCTACATACGACCAGGGCCGGGGCTGGAGATAGAAACGACAAGCGCGCGGCAGAATTCAGTCATGGAAGCACATGATCCCGACTCTAGCGAGGCGCGGCTAGGGAGTGGTTAGCAGTGTTGGCATGTTGACAGGGTCCATGGTTGTGACACAACATGATGCGAAAAAAAGAAAGAAAAGGCCAGCAACAAGAGCCTGATGACTGGAAGGACCATGACTCCTGCAGGCTGCAGAACTGACAGGGTCTGATCTGTTCCTTTCCAAGGTCCAGAGTACGACGCTGAGCGGCATAGGTTGCAACATAACGCGAGCCCTGTCTGCCTTGGGTGATCTCCCGCGCCTCCCACCTGGGATATGGTGCGCGCGCTTGTGGCAGCTGAGGCAGGCTTCTAAATGGTCAGGTCAGGGTGCTCCGACACGGAAGCCAATGAGACGTCGGCCCTGTTCGGAGCTTTGCCGGGTGCATTGTGATATCCAGCCCAGATATCGGATATTTTTGACACAGCCATGCTGAAGTGGCACGAGTACCCTTATCGGAGGGAGTGCATGGGCCAGGGGCGTGGGTGGCAGGCGGGCAGAGAGGGAATATAGGGGGTGGTTTTTTGTCGTTGAGCCTCAACCTGTCACCGACGACGTGCATATCAGCCGGAAATATCGGGTTCACTAGCCACGTTGCTCGAGGCAGATCAACCACACCGGTAGTAATTTGCTGGGGACGGCTTGCAACCCCAAAAAAGAACAGAAACGAAGCGGCACAGTTTCCTCATATCCGTCCCGTGTTATGGGGATCCGGGGCAACCGCATGGGGAGGTGTGGCATGATCTCCATCGGATAAGCATATGTTTATTAGGGGGGTGTGGATGGCAGGTGGGTGGTGGGAGCGGGAAGTGGGGGTGAGTGTGGGAGGCAGGTGTCGAATGCTACGTTGAACGAGGCCACTGGGTGACGCAACACGCAAGGGGCCGCGCTCCTCCAAGCTGTAGGTCTGATGACCCCTTTGGTGTATTTTTTGCAAGCTATAAAAAAAAACAGGTCACTGCATAAGGACAGAGGAAAAGATCCATGCTGCTAGGAAGCCGTAAAGGGTGTAGATAACAGGGAAGGCGTCTTACATGATACATTTTGCTAAACGGATGCGGGTTTAACTGCCAGATGGCGCCATTCGATGCTGGCGTCTGCTACCTAGGCGGTAGGTATCAGATGCTGGCGTTGACGGGGCGGCGAAGTCGACAGCGGGGCCATGTGGCGTGGAAACAGCCATGACTGCCCGATTGCCGTTGTGCCACTGCGCACGTCCACTGCGCTAACGGCTGGCGGACGTTGACCGGCGCGGGGGCCGGCTGCTAGGATGTGAGCGAGGCGAAGCTCGGCTACCTCGTGCGCCGGGAGGATGTCATCCAATCAAGGTCGGAAAGGCATCGTCGGCCCGCGGGGCTGAGTCCCTGGCCTGGCCAAGGCGGCGGCTTCCTGCCGAGAAATCAGCACTCTGGCCGCCAGAAAGTGGCCGCCGTGCTAGCCGACCAAAAGTCACGATGGGGCCGTTTCGACTTGCGAAGGATGCAACAAGCTAGGCTGGGTCTGGAGTCAAGTTTGTTTTTCCAATTAGAGAACAGCACGCTGGTCCGGAAATTTTAGCCCGCGATATTCTTAGAATCGCCAGCACAAGCCACAAATGGTACAAGCGGGGCGCTTCCCCACCAAGCCCACGTGCAAAGACTGCAAACCCAATCACCCATTGATCGAGCTTGTCGAGCACTCGACCTAACGCCCAACCAGTCGTGGTGAGACTTCCAAATTTATCCATCGCTCATCATGAGAACCACGGATCTGGCACTCCTGCATTGGCGTCGACGTTTCCATTTCCAATGAATGGCGAAGAAACCACAGCGACGCCTTCAACTCGAAACATGGATCGCAGCCACGATGCGTGGCCCTTAGGTGGCTCTAGAAAGAAACGGGCACGCCGGTCGCTCGATCTTTATCAGCAACGCAACCACACCTGACGTCAAGCTGACCCCCTGGTAATCTGCCCCCACATCGCCAACTTTGGTGTCAAAGTTTCATCTTGGGGCTAGAGGCCGCCTCCGAGATCTATGCTTGGCATGATCCAAAAACAATTCTCGCCGTAAGCAGCTACTTTCAGTAGCTAGGCAGATTCCATACCTACGTTATCTTTTCCATCGATGGTGCACCGAATGACGGCGACAAATGGGGCCCTCGCACGCGATTACGGTTCCATGGCCGTTGCCCTCATTCACTCGCTGCCTTTGTGGTTTTTACCTAAGTAAATTGTATCCGTCCCTTCTTTTCCATTTCGGCCAACACCCCTTTTCCGGCTAAATGATTGCCTGCCGGACGATCCCGATTGCGATTTTGAGCCGGTTCCTTTTCTCAAGCAATCCTCCCCCAGTAGGCTGCTCCAACGCACCCAAAACTCTGTCGAGTGTATGTCCTGTCCATACAATTTTTTTTGCCATTAGCCACCTGCACACGCAAGACCGATCGATAGATTGTTGGCTTACCGTCCATCCCATCAATGTCTTGCGGCGTTCTCGGAAAGTCGGGAATTTCTTCGGCCGTTGCCAGCGCCTGGAGAGGACGCAGTGGGACCCCCCGGTCTATGGCTATGCCGTTCCGTCCGCGCGCGATCGCATTCGAATCACTACCATCTTGATTGGTTAGGTGTTGTGCCTAGGTACCCGGAATATTTCGCTTCCGGACGTGTCGGGTACCTGGGTAGGTAGGTACGTACATAACGCTCATGCGCGTTTCAACACGCTCCAGTCGGCTTGCAAGTTCTGCCATGTCTCGTTGCAGTGTACCGAGCATCCGCCGAATGTCCTCAAGCTGCTGTGCCATTGTGTCCCCGGCGCCAAAGGCCCTGGAAACGATGCCGAAATCGGGTTGCTCTGGCAATGGATCGCTGGCAGACCGGGACCGCGGTGGTTTCGAAACAGAGTGCGGGCAATGGAGGGGTCGCACAAAGACGTGGGAATAAAAGGACGCCCTACAGGCAAGCAACCGCCAATACGCGGGTATTTGTAAAAATGCGCGGGCGATTCCCTATGCTATATGCTCGTCAGAGGCGCAAGAAGGTTGAGCATCTGAGGGCAGAGGCGCCAAAGGTTGAAGGCGCCCAAAGGCAAAAGCGCTGGGATCTGGAAGAGCCTCGAGATAAACGGCACTCTGACAACGCTGGCAATTGGAAACTTCATTGCCCGACTGTTTTATCGGTCTTTCTCCTTCCTAAATACCTACTTTATAATTTCTTTTTGTCTCTTATATCTTATCTTGCTTCCTTTATCTTGCCTTATTTCCTCTATCTTGTTTTATTTCCTGCATTTCTTTTATACGGAGTGCAGGTTTTTATTTGCGGAGCGTCACAGTGTTGTTGAATTAAGGCCCGCAGTCCCATTCTCGTCGAATCGTGCCACATTTTCGAATGCTAGCTAGCATTACGCAAGCGCGCACGACAAGCAAATGTAGCCGAGCTCGATACCATTTTTGTCCTAATCTTACTTAAAAATTGATACCTAGGTAGGTAGGTACCTACAGAGCTTGTGGTCGGTCTAATGCTAGGTGGCGCCAGTCCGTGACATCAATGTTGGTCCCGCACGGGACAGGGATGACGAGCCCTGACTGTGCCACATATTGTCCGGCTTACCTGAAGGAAGGTCGATCCTCCAGTCGTTCCGCAAGACACGCATCACGGACTAGGCAGGCGCAAAATGGAAGCCCACAACCAGGCCGTCGCGGCCATCGCCTCGCGCGTGCGCCAATTCTCAGAGCGCCAGCAGCCGTTCCGCATCTACCATGGCTCCACCAACAGCACGCGGCGCTCCGACAAGCGGCCCGGCAACACGGTCGACACTAGCCGGCTGGACCACGTGCTGTCCGTCGACGCCGACGGCTCCGGCACCGCCGTGGCCGAGCCGAACGTCCCCATGGATGCCCTGGTGGCCGCCACGCTGCCACATGGTCTCGTCCCGCCCGTCGTCATGGAGTTCCCCGGCATCACCGTTGGCGGCGGCTTCTCCGGCACATCCGGCGAGAGCAGCTCCTTCCGCCACGGCGCCTTCGACGCCACCGTCGTGCGCATAGAGATCGTCCTGCCCACCGGGGAGGTGGCGCACGCGTCCCGCACCAAACGCCCGGATCTGTTTTGGGGCGCTGCCTCTGCGTTCGGAACGCTCGGCGTGGTCACCCTGCTGGAGGTCCGGCTCATCGCGTCGAAGCCCTTTGTGGAGCTCGAGTACCGTCTGGCCCGTAGCGTGGCAGATTCCGTCGAGCAGATGCGAGTGGAAACGGGCCGGGACGACAACGACTTTGTCGACGGCATAGTATACTCGCCGGACGCCGCCGTCATCTGCGCGGGCCGCATGGTCGACGCCCTCCCCAATGGCGCTTCGCAGCGCCGCTTCACGCGGGCCAGAGACCCGTGGTTCTACCTCCACGTGGAGAAGCACGTCCTACCGCGGCTGAGGAAACCCGGACTGGACGGCGCGGCGGTGAAGGACTACATCCCACTGACAGACTACCTCTTCCGCTACGACCGCGGCGGCTTCTGGGCCGCCCGCTGGGCATTCCAGTACTTCCGCACGCCCTTCAACAGAGCCACACGCTTCGCGCTGGACCCGCTGATGCACACGCGCGTCATGTACCGCGCGCTGCACAAGTCGGGCCTGTCCGACTTCTACATGACGCAGGACGTTGGCGTGCCCCTGGACAAGGCGCCCGCCCTCGCGGCCTGGCTGGCCGCCGAGATGCCCGGCATCATGCCGCTCTGGCTGTGCCCGCTGCGCCTGCGCCGCGACGGCGGGCCGGACGCGGCTCACGGCCTGCACTCGCGCTTCGCCGACCCGGACGCCTGCCCGGACCTGCTCAACTTTGGCATCTGGGGCCCGCTGCCGTCGTCGTCGCGCAAAGGCGTTGTGCGCCGGAACCGCGCGCTCGAGGCGAAGGTCGCCGAGCTGGGCGGCAAGAAGTGGCTGTACGCGCAGGCATTTTACACCGAGGACGAGTTCTGGGCGCACTACGACAGGGCTTCGTACGACGCTCTGAGGGCTAAATATGGCGCTGCGTACCTGCCGAGCGTCTACGACAAGGTCAAGGTGGACGTCGAGGCCGAGGAGGCTGCGGCTCGGGCGACGCGCGCCGCGCGGCTGAAGCACCGCCTGTTCAGGGTGTGGCCTGTCCGCGGGCTTTACGGGGTGTACAAGGCGCTCGAGGGGGGCGAGTACCTCCTGCAGAAGACACGCCGGCCTGCGTAGGCGTCTGGCAAGTGATGTATCGGTGTTTTCTCTCTGTGCGACCTGCGGAGGATCGCGCCAACTTTAGGCGAGCTTTTGTCATCGTTACACAGCTTAGAATTGTAGAACGTGGGGTCAATGAACTGCAAGATAAAGCCGCTTCTCTCGGCCTTAGAGCTGCACCATGGCTAGAACTTGCCCAATAATTAATTACCATATCGTTATCCAAAGTTCGGCACGAAGAAGCGGTCAATTGACAAAATGAATGAATTTGCTGGATCCAAAGTTCAGTTTGAACCAATCGAGTATCTAATGCATACAAACTCGGATCTCGGGCTTAACCGCCGTGAGAAAGGATATAAAGCGAGCGTAATCTTTCAGCAGCCAAAGAGAAAAGAACTGCAACCTCCTCCAATCACCTCTCGTCCCAACATCACAAGCTGTAATGCGACTGTTAGCCCAAATCTGTCCAAGACAACTCTTTGGCATTGATCATGCCCAGTTTGTCTTGTGAGACGCTGGGGGAGATTCCACTTACCATCTTTGGTAAAGATCTGGGCTCGAAGCTCCCGTCCAACTTCTTAGATCCAGACGCAGGCAGTGCGCTCCTGGCCGCAAGCCATCTGTGATGAAAAAAAGCAAGGGTTAGTCTTCTTCGGGTAACTTTTGTTTTTGTTTGCACTCGGAAACAGCGGATGGAAAAAAATCCTCATCTTACCCAGCGCTTCTCGTCAGGGCAGGTCCAGCGGTCGCAAGGGCCCTTCTGGTAGTTGCAAGGGCAGTCGACCTGGCCAACGATGTGGCCGCCGAAGCAGGAGGGCATGCCACGGCTGCAGTCGGCGCGGGCCTCGATGGGGTTGGCGGCGACGACGCCGACGGCGGCGAGGATGGAGAGAACGTTGAAGAACTGCATGGTTGCGGTTGGGTGGTTTTGTTTGCCGTGGGCTTGGTAGAAAGAAGGGACCAGTGAAGGATGGATGAGATGCCTCTGAGAGTGTGATTGCTCTGTGATCTGTGAGAGGGATGAGGAGAAAGGAAAATGAGTTGAGAGTTTGGGAGATGCTGCTGCCCTTTATATAGACGATGGGACACCATACGACCTGGCCTGCTTGCTGCTTCTCGTCCCCGACATGCTTCGGGACAGACGTGATGAAACCAGAAACGATCATCGTTCTCGGTTGAACTCTCGCATTGCTCCTCTGGAGCTCGGATTCGAGGTTTCGTGTGGAGCAAGTGGCGAGCATACAGGTGAGGCAGGGGATACGTATGATATCACCACATACCGCTTGTTGTTGCCGCCATATCCACATGTTATGGGCCTTGTCAGCATCTCGGCAACTCCACATACTAGGCAGTTAGCTAGAAGAACTGTGGTTCGAGACAGTTCACCTTGCGAGAGCCAAGCTTCCCCTTGAACGCCTCTTATCCCCGTGTTCCTGTCGAACGCAGCACAGCTGTTGGTACAATTACTTCATTTTTTTTTCTTTCGTTTTTGCACGAAGTTGAACAACACAAACCGGCCGGACTCCCTTTGTACGTCACCTCCTAGTTACACCGCGGTGTTAGAATTGCATGTTCTATAAGGAATATGTATGAAACCAGGTATATTCATCGAACCACGGCCTACTTTGTGGACACCGAGATGGCTTACCACGTCCTCAGCCAATGATTGGATATTTAAACGTCACATTACAAAACGTAACATGGTCGTAAGATCCTTCCATATCTAGGTAGATTTTGGGGAAAGCGGAGATGTGTGGGCTAGTATCTTGTCACGCGTGGTGGCTCAATAGGGCGGCTCGGAATCCAGACCCGCCAGCTCGGATTTACAACCCCTGACCGCCCCCAGCCGCCACGGCACCGGCCCGCAAGTCCCACCCGCGAAAGCGTCATGCAAGGCCCGGAAGAATGCCTCCGGCGAGCAGTTGTGCTGCTGCCTGGACGAAGGAAGCGGGGGCAGACTTGCCGATCACTGCCGATCCAATCTTAATATGTGGGCAAGGCCGGACACCGACCCGAAGAACTTGGCTCTTCGGATTTGGAACCGAGTTCCGAACGGGGAAGATGGACACGTTACATGCACCGTGCGAGACCATTGTAGGTAGACAGGTGGAGGGCGAATTTTCCGGAGTTAGCGGAAAATTCGCTTGAGTTTCGCGAGTTCTCCATTGGCAATGTCACCTCGTGGTGCACATTGGGAGGGACTTCGAAGGCATGAACAGCAAGGAAGCCAGGGGTAGTAAAAGCTTGGAGAAGAACGGTCAAATTAGAATGGAAGAGCTTTGAAATAAGCTGGGCACGGCAGGCGCAAAGGAGAAGAGTTCCATAGTTTAAAATATCTTTCCAGCTAGGAGGAGACTTTTACCTGGTCTGATTCCTTTGGCTTTACCAGCACTGCATTCTAAGCACGATTTCGGCCCATTCAACCAATAATTTATGCCCCTTTAATCCTAGTTTTAACTGCATCTAGGTAGTTTAACACTTTTAAAAAAGGAAACCCGTAAGTCAGTGCACCCCCTCCCGGCCACCCCCACTTCCGGCCACTTGGATCCCCATACAAATCCACGCAAATTCATGGTTTTAAAAGCGGTATAACAAATC